>JAUZNC010056826.1:0-13756 GCA_034780395.1 Vannuccia rotundouncinata | reverse complement strand
ACTCTTCCTACATAACCACACATTAGACTCTTCCTACATAACCACACATTAGACTCTTCCTACATAACCACACATTATACTCTTCATACATAACCACACATTAGACTCTTCCTACATATACCACACATTAGACTATTCCTACATATACCACACACACTATACAAATATTTAATATTTAATAATTAAACCCCATAACATTTTAGGGATCACCTTATAGCCATGGTTCAAAAAGAATTTTACCACATTTTCATTGGTTAAATAATTTGAATATAAATTATTTATTCTATTTTAGGGGATTTTTACTATCCAGTTCCTATGAAACAAAGGCGTAGAGGTCTTTGGGGTAATGCGCTCCGTGGAATGCGAAGACGCTATTTTGGTCAGTTTCATAAATCGCGCCAGATTCACCCTTTTATCTTTTACGAAGGAATGGGTTCATTCTACAGAAATTCGGTCCATGGCCACGGCAGACGTATGAAAAATTGTGGTCATAAAATGCACAGAATGCATGGAATGCACAGAATGCATGGAATGCACAGAATGCACAGAATGCATGGAATGCACAGAATGCATGGAATGCATGGAATGCACAGAATGCATAGGAATCATATGAAAAATCGTATGCACAGTGAATTTATGCATAGCAGGTATATTAGAAATTGGATACATGCTTCGAAATCGATAAATTTTGGAAAAAAGAAAAATGGTAGTTCTGAAAGTCGTTGGAGTATAAGTAAATCGACAGTGATGCCATCTCGCCTTCTTGATGACAAACCAATTAAATATAGTTCAACAAGTCCAAAGACCAGTTTTGTAGATTTTATTTCTAAGCCTTCCGGTGGAAAAATTGAAGATCACACCAAACCTGACAATTATGATTTTCTTACATTTGACGGTTAATTCAATCATTACTCTTTTAGTAATCATGTTGACAACCCTAATCCTTTCGAAACTCTTAATCATTCTATTTGTTTGCAAATGTTCAATACACAACTGTTCATTCCGTTTTAACACTTGCTATATACTTCCTTTTTATTATATTAATTTTTCAAATAAACAAGTTCAAATTAATTACACTTTGTATGCTGTTGTTTAAATAAAAAAAATTGTTTAACAATAAGTGTTGTGTATTACAAATAAAACGATGCCATTATCTTAATTGTCTTTTTAAGTGTAATAAATTTTAGATAGTTCTGCCGTCAATCTTAAAACAATTTTAAAATTTTAATGTAACATATTATATTACTTGTGGTTTTCGACAAGAGGTAATTTTATAAGGCGCCTAATTATAACTTATAAAGTTCGAATGTTATAAGTTAAAATGCCGGTAATTAGTTAATATCGTAGTTGCGATGCATAACTAAGGAGCACAGTATTTCCCGATGACCATATTTAGAGCTACTGAGTCCCCAAGACTCTTGATGTCTAGTGAACCTCTAATAGTAATCAGGTGATGAATTATTATCTACCAAACATCGTCCAATGAACATGAATTCATCTCACCTAAATTGTTATCTAAATAGACATTCAGGACAATTTTTCCAGGTTTTGTCTATATCTGTACCTGTAACTATGTATACTAATATTCCATAACCGACATCTTATATGTTACCTAATATTAATGTAACATATATTTTATTTTATTTATATTAATATTTTTTTTGTATTATTTATACGTATCTGTATTAAATCTCATATAATAAATTAAGAGTAAAAAAGATAGAGTATAGATAAACTATAGAGTAAACTATAAACTATTTAGAACAGTGCACACATATATTTAGATACTGGAAAAAAACAATATAAAAATGTAAATATTTATTGACTTATGTAACACCTTGAATGATATTATTGAAATTAATTTTTATTTATGATACATTTTCGATAATTTCATTTACCTACTTGAAATATATGTAATATTAAATTGGTTAAATTAGCAAGCAATTTATTAAATTTATTTTATTATAGTTTAATAGGGTTTAATATATTAATTATATATATTTAATATTTATTATTATATTTAATATATAATACAATTAATAATAGTTTATTTTACACGCCTTTAAATGCTGTTTATTTAACCTTCTTTATTTTAACGACCTTGGCTTATTTTAACTAAATAAAATTTCATCCTTGTTATGGGTTCGTCACAACCACCTGAATCATACTATCTAGATTACTATCTTAGATTTTTAGACTACCAATCTAGTTGTTCTAAACAAAATATAATTTCTATGAAAAATTATATTTGTCGAATTGAAATATCGAGGTACTTTAATTCTAAGGATTTTATAGATAATAAATTATTGATATTCAAAACCATAGAGGTGGGAGGGGCCTCCATACACAATGGACAACTCTTTTACTGAAAAAGTTTAACTTTAAATTATTGAATTTCTTATAAATTAATTTTTAAAAGTGGTACAATTAAATTGTAAATGTATCATCATCAATTTATTGAAGTTTTTATAACAAATTTGTTAATCACGTCAATAGAGCAGTTAAGTTTCTTTGATATAACTTTATGAATTAACTTCATCATTATATTGAAAAGTTTTCCATATGTTCGGTAAGAAAACATTTAAACTTTTTTAAGTTAGTGTTTTTTAGAAACATAATTAAAAGTAAATTTATTTGAAGAGCAATTCGTATTATATATATTCTTGTTGGTGCACATTACTGTATAACGGTTGAATTTCCAATAAAATATAAAAAATAACGTAAAAGATAATAACTTAACTTGATAATAAATATAACGTTTTAAATTTTTGTAACCGGAATTTTGTATTTTAAAAAACAGGTGACATTTAATAAGGTGAAATAACAACACACTACATAAAAATGAAATAAATGGTATATAAAAAACAGACGTTTCAGCTATGAATAAGCCTTTAACAATTTCAATGGAGCAACACATTTGCCATATTTATATTTGCTCCAACATTCTATAAAAATGTTATATAGACGTTTCACTTTTATTGTACTTCACCATCATTTGTACTATGTGCCTCTCTGACACTCCGCCATGCATCATCACATATTTGTTGATAATTTTAAAATCTTTTTAATGGAACAATTCAAGTAAAATTTTATTCTTTTAGTCAAATATAATGAAATGACAATAAGAAAATAAAAAAATTTATTATTTCGTTTTCGAAAAATATAAAATTTCTATTGAAATATTTTTATACAACTAAAAATTATAAAATTTATCCATTTTATGGCTTCCAGCAAATAATTAAAAACAAGTCTTTATTTGTATTTTTTAGTCAATAAAAAAGTACCAATGGTTTTGTTAATTAGTGTGCTGCACCTGAAAATATATTCATGCTTTTTTGGATTAAAATGCGCAAACTGTAATGGTATTCTTAGTACTCCAAATTGTTACGAACGCGCTAATATTAAAGAAGATTATATTCATCCAGTTATCTGGTCGAGAATAAGTATGTTTAAAATTAAATTTAGAATTTTACATTCCCATATATTTCTTTCTCCAATTTTCTTTTAAATATTTAGGAGCCCTGAAATTGCAAGCCATTGTAGAAGCCGGTAACACCGTTATTTTATACTTATTAACTAAAAATTAAAAAACAATTATACCCTGTTGTATTTCTAATGTGTTGTATTTTCCTTAATGTGTGTTTGGTGATTTATTCCAGGTTGTCGTAAGAGGGGAAAAACTTGCTGTATTTCAGACGACTGCTGCCAACCGAACCACTGTGTCTATTTATCCAAAGACAGATCATTTTGTGGATAACTCTTGTTTTAAAAATATAATTTTAGGATGAAGAATTTTAAATTTATCATGAAAAATTGCCTTTTTAATCCTTTTGTTGAAATTATATTATTGAATACTTTAAGATGTTTCCTTATTTTTGGTTTGGAATTATTAGTGCCAAAATTTTATTGATGTATTTAATAATAAAAACTTTTGCACTACTATATTTTGATTATTGACAGAAAAAAGATTTTCTTTTTGTAGCGATATATTTTACTATATAGATGCAGAGGCGGATCCAGAAATTTGAGCAGAGGGGTTCAAGATTGAGTACCCCCCAATCTCTTGGACGTCATGGCTACGCGAGCAGCGTAACTTATAAAGACTTTGAGAATACAGGAGAGAGCATCTCAGGAATTATTTCTCCATTATATATTTCTCAAAAAATGTGTAGTTTTTACACCGAACGTTTGATTTTTTTAAATTATCTCACAGGTATCTTTTACATTGAAGGGGTATTTCGAAACTATAAATTTTTCTATTGAACTCCAAAATAATATAGGTCATACAATTAATGCAGAGTTAAAATTATGATAAATCATGTTTATTTTCTATTTATATATACACTTAAAGTTAAAGGAAGAAATGCATGTTTATTCTCGGTTTATATACATTTAAGGTTATGATTAATAATGTACTAAAAAAAGGATGTTCAGTATACCAAACATCAGGGGCGGGGGGTCCAGACCCCCTCGACCCCTCCCCTGGATCCGCCTCAAACACATTGAATTATTGAAATTGAGATGAATTAGTTTTTAAATACTATTAAAATTTTATACAAAATTTCAAATTTAAAAATAATAATTGCTGGGCCACATTTTCTGGACGCTTTCCACAATAACAAGAAGCATTAATTTAAGAATATAAATTCTCACTGAACAATATGGACATGCTGAGCTTTTCACTTTAGTTTTTCTGTTTTCTTATCAAAATTTAATTTCAATTAATTAATTTCGTTTTTTAAATTAGTTTTTATTTTTAAAAATTTGTTTATCAAAGAACAAGTCGAAACTTCTGATAATTTAGTATTTATTTTTGTTTTATTATATTGTTATAGTTTTATTGTATTATATAGTTATTATTATCACAGAGGGTGTTTTTGTTTTATTTTACTTTTATAAAATATTTTGTTTTAATTGTTTCGTACATTTTTAATATAAATTATATAGTATTTTTTTGTTTATATCAAAACTACACTTAAAACGAATTTAATTATTAGAAATAAATAAGTCAATTTTAGTTTCATATTGATCCAAGTATATACCTATATTAGGTAGATGTGCCGTTATTATATAACTGTGCAGCTGTTCCGAAAAGACAGGCAGTTGATAATTAAGGCCTTTCCCTTGCTTAAATCCGATTTAATTTTGCATAGGAACCATTTTAACTTTTAATTAAATTAACTGGACTTCTATTGGATAACAATTTAACTAGTAAAGGTGCGGAAAAATTTAAAATGTAAAGGTGCGAAGAAATTTAACTAGCAACGGTGCGTAAATAATTTAACTAGCAAAGGAGCGGAGAGAGGTTTTACCGGAGTAGGGAGGGAGGGGGGTCCTCTTGACCAATCAAAAGCCAGGAAAAGTGTCACAGACCTCGTCCTCTCATACTACTGGTATACTATTTAAACTATGAATAAACTTTACGTAAAACCTAATTTTATAGCGTATTGCAAAGAACTATATAATATAATTATAACGTGTTTTGTCTGAATGATTAATTTTGATTGCGCTAAATTTTAATTGCGAAAAATGTTTGTTGATATTGGTTTATAATAAAATCAATGGATTCATTTGATACCTTTTTCAGTTCTATATACTAGACATATTTTATTTATAAGTGCACACGTCGTATGTCAGTGATATTTAATCGTGTACTCATTTTCACATTCTTCAGGATAATCAAAACTTAATCAATATTTTTTTTTAGTAATTGATTAATTAATAAATTAAAATTTCTATTTAAAGTTGACTAGTTATTGAATTATTATGAATCTCTTGTTTCTATACTTTTTGGAATTCAGTCTCATTTGATTAATTCACCTTTAATGATAAATAAAACTATTTGAGTTGTGGATCCTTGTCATAATTGTTTAACAATTGGCCTTAGGTGTGTCTAATAATTTCGAGAAATTTTAGTCAACGTATAAATTCAGAGAAACCTGCAAACGATCAATCTGCATACCCATGCAGAAGTAGTACAAATGTTTGCACGATCGATGTAAACAAATCAAATTTATATTTATTAAGAAAAAAGTTGTAAGAAATATTAATACATCTATTTTGAAATACATTTTTTAAAATGTATCCTGAGGACTATAAGGTATAGTAGATAACATTATTTTCTAAAACTACAAAATTTTAATTTTTGTTACCTAAATATAACATTTCAAAATCAATGACATAATAGTTCAAAAAAGTAAGTTCAAAATAAAATTAGTAAAAGGCTAGCAAACACACACTTACTTGGGTGTTTTACAGACATTTTTCCTGGGTTCACACACACCAGACGACAATTCTTGAAATTTCTATGTTCTTGGGGAACGTGTGACAGCGGCTACACTATTGAAAAAGGTTTTTGCCAGTCAAAAAAGGTTTTTGATTTGGGTCTATATAAAAACCTTTTTGGCAAATATATTGAAAATATTTTTATTTCTACATTTGATTGGTCTATATTCTGATTGGTATTCAATATATTAATAGACGTTACGCTAAAACTAATTTTATACATATTATATTATACTATATAACCAAGGGATTACGAAATTACGTCCCCCTGCTTTTTGGTTTTGACTGTTAGAGTGTTATTTTAGACTATGGCGGAATTAAATTCATTTTTAAAAAAATTTCTAAAGAATAACGATTCGATCGAGATTAAAAATCATGACATTATCACATTTTACCTTATAATTCAAAGTCACTACTTGCAATTCTATTCTAAAGAAGATCGTCTGACAACATTTTCAAGATGGCCTCACACATCCCCTTCAGCTGAAGACGTGAGTAAAGCAGGATTGTTTATGGTTAATGATGACAACGATACTGTTGAATGTTTTGTTTGTGGAAAAAAATTTACTGACTGGGAGCCTTCAGATATTCCTATGAACAAACATCAAAAGTTTTCTCCAAATTGTTGGTTTGTAAAATTCAATCGATACTTGAATCAAGAAATGGGTGAACTTGAAGTGATTACATTTGCAAATAATGTCCGAGATCAATTAAAACCTGTCCAACAACTTTGTTCAGATGAAAATTCTGTCTTCAAGTTTGCATGTGGTTTAAATCATGACAAGGACGTCTTGACAACATTGATATTGAAGAAATATTTTGATAAAGGATCTTTTACGAAGGTATTTTGTCATAATTTATAAATGTGTTTGTTTCCATGTAGTTAATGTATATATAGAGGAGACAAATCACACATTAATAAAGCAGACTCACTCAGACCGGTTTCGACCTGTTGGGTCTCATCAGTGTAAGCCAAGAGTTCCAAATCACAAAGCCTAGACCACTCGTTTACTGGCTGCTCGATTGATAAACTGTGCAGTGTTTGAAGACTTTTGTAACGCATGATTAGTTTAAATATCTGTATCTAAAGGAAAAACTAGATCCAGTGAAATTATATAGATAAATGCGATTGGTATTCAATATTTACAACTTGTATAAACCAAACAACTCTTATACTATAATTTATACTTATTTGAAAACTGGTAGAAATTTGAAGAGCCCTCCTTTGATAGTTTACTAACTGTAAATGATAGTTATCATATTCAGCAGATAGTCTTAATATCAGACTAGTTTGAAAGTATCCTATATATCGTGTGACCCACGTGTCGTCCTTACATAAGCCCACTAAATTTTGTTTTGTTCTGTATTTGTACCCGAAAAGTATATTATACAATATTTTTACTCGTTGTTTTTTACGTATAGAGTTTGCTTGTCAATAATTTTCTATTTATCAATCTGTATCAAAAATCATTTAATAAATTTTTACACTATTTCATTTTGTCAATAAATGAATACAGTGAATTAAATATGAATAAACTGTGAGATAAACTTTTAATATTTTTTTTAAACTATTAATTTTTTAATGATAAGGTTTGCATGCATTTATAAATTCAAAAAATATTATTTACATTCGTTAATTAAACATAAATAATAATTATAACTATAAATTTTTTGAAATATGTTTTATAAACTTATATTTTGAAACAGGTTTATGAAACAAGAAGATCTTTAGTAGAGGATGGTCTGAAAGCAGTTTTGGAAAAACCTCTTTTAGTTTACTTGAAAGGGATTCACGATTTATTGTTCAAATTAGTAAATGATCCAATCAATATGATTCAACATGCAACTGGGGATCAAGTTGAAAACTATGATAAGGTGCACCATGAAAATCCCAAATTTCCAATTAAAAACGGAAATGATTTTGATACAAATGAAAACAGTTCAACAATGAAACAAACGGAAGGCGAACGTCTCTACAATGACAACATGAGGTTGATAGCTCGAGGAGCTTGCAAAATTTGTTATAAACGACGAGCCAATCACGTGATCCTGCCGTGTGCTCATTTGTCGTTGTGTGAAGACTGCAGACCAGAAATAACTGAATGTCCACTTTGCGGAACAAAATCAACCAAAATCCTCAAGGTTTTTACATGTTAAAATATTAAGTCAATCTTCAGAAGATTGACTTATAAATGCGGATATTGTTCATCATAATTAAATAATATTGATTGTTTAATTATGATGAACGTATCAGTCCAAACGAAAAACATGTAAGACAATAATAAAAATAACTTGTTAACTTCGATATAATATTAAAACATATCTGTTTTTAAACTTAATTAACCAGAGTTAATTTTATTTGAGATATATTTGTTTAAATGTTTGATAAGTGATTAATGTGTATTAACGATTGTAATAATGTTTAATTGATTAATTCTTTCTTCAAAAATTACTTTTTACTGTTGTTCTTTATACTTAGTCACAATTACATTTTTTTCAATAAATTAATTAAAAGATAATTAAATTATCTAGACATTTTATTTAATTTTTTATAATAATATTTAATTAATAATTATAATTATATATAGTCTTAATAATGATTTTTAAATTTATTATTTTATGCCATCATCGAATTTCGACACTTTTATACTTCGAATCAATTGTATACATTAAAGTATTTTAATAATAATCAATGGATAATTATGAAATTTGACTACACAAAGATAATTACTATATTTTATATTTTTGTTTTAGTAAGCGACCGTGGATATCATTTTCAGGGATATCAGGAAATTTCAAAGAAATCTGGAATTCAGTATCGGATTATAAACGAAAACGGAAAATATTTAAATAAATTACGATCTGATCTTATGTATGAAAAAATTATATAATTTATTAATTTCATTGTTTGTCAATCATTTTTTTCTGAATGCTTCAATTAACAAATAATAACATATATAATTAATAGTTGATTTTTGAATTCATTGAAGGTTTTCGTGGACCAAGATTACTAAAAGCAATTTATACGGGTATGTATTTAAGGAACCTATTCTTGTATTTAGGAACCCATTACTATAGTTTTAAACAAGGTGATCCGCATGGTTTTTATAGAGTAATTAAGAAAAATTATTAATATTAATATTACTGTTACTGTTAATGTTAATGTTTTTTAAAAATATTTTCAATTTGTATATCATTGAACATTTTTAAATTTTATGAATTATAAAAAAAAATTAAATACAAAAATTGATATTATATATATAGCTGAATTAAATTATTACTGTTTTTAATATATTTTAATTGAAACCATTATTCAGACTCCCCTTTTAATATTTCAGTTGATTCAATTTTAACTTGATCCGTCAGTAAGATACTTGGATGCTGTATTGACTTTATGAATACTATGAGTGTAAATATTTATTTTATATAATATACATTATATGAAAATATTAAGCAATATACGATTAGTTTATATTTTTGATTTTTAATTTTGGTGAAAATATTTCTTTATGTTTTACATTATGTAATATATATTTTTATTATTACAATCTTTCATTATTTGTTGGAGGCTTACAATTTTGTAAAATTTAATGAAAATTTAAGTTGACTGAATTGTAACTCAAATATAGACATTACTCAATTGTAAATACAGACATTACTCAAATGTAAATATAGACATTACATAAACTAAAAAAATAAATACTTTACTCATGCACTCGTGACTACTTATATAATTTGATGATGTATGAATTATATATAAATTTGAATATATAAATAAAGTGGAATATTAACATTTTTTATGTATAGAAATTTATGACTGAAATAAAATATAGAATAGACGTTATTGTCAAATTCGCTATATTAAAAAGCCGTAACTCACGACTATAATTTAATTAAACGCAATTTTCCTTATAAGTAAATAAACCATTTCTACATGTAATTAAAAATCGTGTCGTTTTAAAATTTTATAAAATTCAGAAAGTGTTTCAAAAGTTTTTAAATAAAACATAATATTTTGGCAACCGACATTTCTTAATTGAGAATAAAACAATATTTGAAGTTTAATGATGACAAACATTTTCGAAGATAATAGAAAATTCCTCTTCTAATATTCAAATAATTGGTTATTACATTAAAAAATTAACTTGTAGCAATCAGTAGTTTTCTTTTTGAGAAAAATAAATTATAATTACAAATTCTTTAACAACTTTAATTTTAAAAGTGTGTATATATAAAATATTGTCTTTTCTCTAGTTTATAATTTGAATTATACAAAGCCCTCTTCGATGGAAGTGATTGTATAGATAATATATCGATTAATTATAAACTTTATACTCCATAGCTTCAGGAGATCGTACGACATTCTTCAAAATAAACGGTGTGCTTCAAATGTTTGATAATCTATATATATAAGTGTCCTTACGACAATCAAAATATTAATTAAAATCTAAAACCATAGAAATAGATTTTTGTTTTAGTTCGAAAAATTGATTTCTCTATTTCTATATCTAAAACTGGTCAAAAAATCATGTCGTTTGAGACGGGTCGCCTGAATAAGCGCGAGACTTAATAAGAGCGATATGTTAAGTCTCCTATCTAACTTTTCCAATGTACGAAGACTGAATAAGAGAGAAGCATGAAACGGAATAAGCGCGAGACTGAATCAGAGCGAAACGATAATTCTTGAATAATAGCGAAATGATGATACCTGAATATGCGAGACTGGTTGTTGTTTTATGAATAGAACAACTGGTGTTCATAAATACTGAACAAGATTTCAAAATGTTTGGTTATAAAATATTTCCATTTAATTAATTCGATAATCTATTTTTCTTAAACTTTTTCAATTTGGTTAAATTTTTAATAAAATGATTTAAAAGAAATAATTTGTAAGGCAATTCGTATTGTTTATACAATATTCTTACATAGTGGGATGATCACATTAAAATAACAGAATCGCCAATAAAAGAATTACAAAATGGTCCTCGGATCGAGCTGATATTTGTCATAACGATGCATGGAGATGTTACATTCAATTCACTGAACAGATTTTGGATATAATAATAAATATGATATTATAAATATTTGTAACATGAGTCAATTTTTATACTAAAAATACAGCTTAAATTCAATAAAATTTTAATAAATAAACTAAAATTTATAAATTTACCTTCAAAATGTTATTTTTTACAGTGTATTGCAGCATATTTGCTATATTTTTATTTTCTCCTAAATTCCATTAAGGCTGATAAATGAAATGTCTGTTAATTTTATTTATTAAAATTTTAGCGTCTAGTTTTAATCCGAATGTTTTGTATTTTATTTTTATTTTTATTGATTGTATTGTACACCTTTATTTATATTATGTTGTTCTCGGACACACTCCACACACACATGAGGCAACGTATTAACTAAAACATTTCGGATTCAGCTTAATTCTTTTAGGCAAATATATTGAAATGACAGATATTAAAAATTATTATATATTTTCGTAATAATAAGAAATTTATACTGAAATTTAATTTATGTAAATTTTGAAAGATATTCACTTTATTACTTCCTGCAAGCACTTCTTTTTTATATCTTCTTTTCAGTCAATAAAAAAGTAGCAAGGATTTTTTTTTGTTAATTATTGTGCTACAACTGAAAATATGTCAGTGCACATTTGGCACAACTGCAAAATATTATTAATTATTATATATTTAGATATTTATAAAACCCTTATTTATTTGAAAATGAGTATGTTTAATAATTTCCTCTTTAATTTTAATTCCCCATTCATTTCCTTCCCCAATTTTCCTTTCTAGATTCAGGAGCCCTAAAATTGCATTCAGTTGTACATTGAAGCAGGTAAAAAATTATTTTGTATTAATTATTAATTAAAAATACCGCAAAAAATATATCCCGTTCTGTTTTTAATGTGTTGCATTTTCCTTAATGAGGTTTGAAAGTAAATGTGGGTTTGATTGTCTATTTTAGGGTGTCTTAGGAAGTGAAAAGCTTACTGTATAATGTAAACCTTCAATTCTACAATTATAATTTCAAGTTCTAAACCGTTTTTTTGGGTTAGATATGTTGATGACATTTCAGTTGTTGCACTAACAGAAATTCGTGTCATCAGGAAAATTAATGAGTCAATTGACACCATATTTTCATATACAAATCTTTCAAATTTCAATCAAGATATGGAAATATCTCGACACGAAAAGTAAAATAAAATTAAAATGAATGATAAATATCTTTCCATAATCAATACCTATAACATTGTGAAATTTAACTATTTATTAAATTTTATTAAAAATGAATCAATAGGTACTTTTCAGACGTTTCGGCTATCAATGTATGAGAAAATTAATAAAATAATAACAATTTAATTAAAAACAAAAAATAATTCAAAAAACAGGAAATAAAAATGAAAACACAAACTCAATATGTCTAAATCAATGACTTACTTATTATTTATCTAGACCTGCAAACTGATCAATATTCAATAGTAATAAACGTCCGCGGAGGAATTTATCTATATATCAATATTCAATACCAAATTTATGGGCGGAAGTTCAACATTCAACTCTAAGATTAATGAAATTTATATATTGAAAATCCTCTTTAAAACGAAACTAATACTGTATATAATTGAAATGCGCTCTGGACGTTTTTTTGATCAGTTTGCCGGTCTAGATAAATAATATATAAGTCAATGGTCTAAATAGTTTCGTGTGTACATATGTTTCATTTTATGATTTTGCTGTTGAATAACAGACTGTACTCTTTTCTATCTGTGGATAAATACTGGTGAAATACTAGAAGAAATACTGGTGCTATAATGCATTATGCACTATTAAAAGTTAACTCTCACACACTCTTACATATCTTAAAACTGAACGATTTTCTCTACCAAAAGATATGAGTGCAGATTCATTTAACAATGCTGTTTCTCATCTTTTAAATTACGGGTGGTGTTTCAATTCAATTTTAGTCTATTGATCTGAAGTTTCTATATATAAAGTAATTTGTAGTTAAAATTAAACACATTTTTATTTATCACATCACGTGATGTTTTCTTATTATTAATAAATATTTTTGACAGATCTGTCTGTCTGTCTGTCTGTTTGGTCTGTTTGACTTTGGTCTGTCAGCTTTATTATGAACTATGGTAAAATCCTGTGAAAACTATCAAACGTTTTTGTTAAATAACGAATCGATCGAGAATGAAAATTGTGACATTATAAAATTATTCTGTTTCATTCAAATTGACCAATTGCCATTCAAATCTAAAGAAGATCGCCTGACAACATTTTCAAGATGGCCTCACACATCTCCTTCAGCTGAAGACATGAGTAAAGCAGGATTTTTTATTATTAATGATGGCAACGATATTGCTGAATGTTTCACTTGTGGAAAAAAATTAACTGACTGGGAGCCTTCAGATATTCCCATGAACGAACATCAAAAGTTTTCTCCAAATTGT
>JAUZNC010056825.1:0-13760 GCA_034780395.1 Vannuccia rotundouncinata | reverse complement strand
CTAACCGATCATTGATGGAGCTAGCAGCGACGATTGCAGATGGTTTTAGCTTGCGTCCTGTCAATTTCTCGATAGCAGCCCAAGTTGCCCTTTTAGATTTGTAAAAATTGGGCTTTAAAACATGATAAAGGATCCATCAGCACATCTGAGATCTATGAAGTTGTGTGACTTCTCTTGTGATTTTATGATGCGTAAAGGTTCCACCTTGATATCGGGCATGATTGGGAGTAAAGCTGGTTCGATAATAATATTGTTTCAAATGCCGGCCATTGCGTGAGAGGTATCTTTCGCTGAAAGAATGAGAGCTTGCAGCGAGATAAATTGAGAGATGGAGAGACTGAGAACTTGACGTTGAGTAATAAACTAAATCTGATGAGAGAAGGCAGAGAGCTCGTGAAAATGAGGAATGAAATCAATAAGTAATACACCTCTTTATATACTATCTTTCTGAATTCTTATTGGTCACATTTTTTTATTGTTGAATTTGTGTTTAAAATATTAAAATATTTTTTTTGGAGAGAAATCAAAATTTTTGCCTTGGAATTGGGAAGGGATCAAATTGTGTTTATTATTATTTAACAAATTGTCAATTTTTTATTTTGGGTGAGGAGGGTGGGGATGAGTCATGAGTTAGGTGTCACTATCCCAAACTACAGCAATATTTAACTAATATTGATAGAATTAAAGTGTGATGTATAAAAACATTTTTAGAATAACTTCTCTAATATGCTCGCTTCAGTGGCTAAATGGATTGATCATATTTCCAATTTAACGTCATACAATAATGAACTAAAAAGAAAATTGTATTATAAAGACTTATCAAAACACTGAGAAAATATTACGCAAATATTTTTCTAACAGACTTATAAAAACTAACCCAGATAAACGAAGCCACAGTAAAAAATGTTACATCCAATTAATATCTGAAGTCAATTACAATCGCAATTCAAGTAAAAACGAAGCGTAACATTTGAAAATAAATTCGGTTAAATTATTCAAAGAATAAAATATAAGTTTATATGTCTGAATGTATTGTAAGAAGTATTGATAGCCATTTTTAGCTTAATATAGAGAAATTATTACAATTTAAAACGAAACGGATTCAGGAAAATGACGCCTGGATTATTGTTACAAGTAAAAATGTATCCGTTGATGCTATCGGTTATTGTAGATATTTCTCACAAACTCTGACGCAGAAGAGAAGAGTGACCAAAAATAATAAAATAGGATATAAATTATTATATTGTAGTCTCAGTCCATACCAGAAGGATTTTATAATAGACAAATCAGCGTGTGTGTAGGTATAATGAAATTAGTTATTCGCATCAGTAATAATTTTTAAGCAGGATAGAAAACAAAATCAATGATTATTTGAGCAAGTCCAATTTTAAGAAGTCAGAAAAAATCCCACAAAAACAGTAAAATGTATCAAAAAAATTATGTTTTTAATTTATAATTCAATCCCTGTGTTTATTCACTCGAAGACTAAATTCAGTAAGCAGACAATGTAACGTGCGTAGACATTATTACAACTCTTGATTTCTAACCAAGTAAGCATATCTGCTTTATTAACTTACTTTCAGTAAACCGATTGACTAATTATATCCATCACAATATCCGTGTGGGCAACAAATCGTCACAATTGTAACTAAAATAAGCGGATTTTAAGGTTATATATTATACTATTATAACATTATAACATTACTTGGATTATTTATTTCCTGAATACATATTATCTGAGAATAATTTATTTTTTAAACATATAATTTTGATATAGGAAAGGCAAAGATTAAAGTAGAAATATTGAAATAGTTTCATTTATAAAGCGATCGATAGGACATTAAAATGCGCGCTGTGTGAACTTGAGGTAGATCGATATTTTAATCTTCTTTCCGAAGGGACAAGACAGAGAGATATTGAGAATTGGATGGCAACATAGTCACAAAAAGAAGGATATAAGAATGAAAGGACGCTTACATTGCTGTTAGATCAATATAGAGGATGTCTCAAGATAATTCTTATGAGCTTACGGCCAACCTTGAAATATTCATACATGTGTGTTCACAGGAAGTACACAAAACTGAGCATTCCAGCTAATATAAATTGTAAATCAATACCTACGACTTGTTGTCGAGAGAGTTCTATGCCCTCAGCTCTACATGCATACTTGATGTTATAGACTGTATGTGACAAACAGTGTTCATGACAAGATAATCATTGTACCAAAAAAGCTTTTGTTACTTTATTTGAAAATCATTTTAATTATTTTAAGATCAAGCGACTTTTGTCTGAACAATAAGTTGATCGATTTTTATAAAACTAAGACAGGAAAATCCGGAGACATATAGGAGTATCCCGCTTCCCTGTTTCATATTTCCACTTGATTTTTATTATATTTTGAATCAATTTCCTTTATTTCTAATTCATGGGAACAAGAATAATCGCAATAACAGTAACAATGTTGGCAACAAATACCATACTCGTTGGACGAATTGCGTTCCTATAAAAGAACAAATCAAAAACGAACGTAATTTGTCGCCAACAACTATAAAAAGTTTAGAATATGCATATGCTTATGAATCTGAAATTCTGAAATAGGACTTTGTATTTTTAAGAGAATTATTTATTGTATAATTACACCAAACCAATAAAAATCATTTCCATGACGGTTTACATCAGTTTCTAAACTCGCAAAAAGATTAATAGCAAGGGACCGGGATTTATATTTAATAAATTAGATAGATATCTGAAATAGAGGACGTATTAACATAACTAATCCAGTTGACAACACCAAATGGATTCATGGTTAATTCCAATTTCGAGTGCGTTACCATAAAGTCCTGATTTTTGCCCAACAGCATTCGGTCAACAAAGCAGTCTGGGTTTCTGCCGGCCAGTGAAGTAGCTCTGGTAGACAACCACCAAACAGCATTACCCGTGGGAGATGAGGACACGTTTGCCGAGCGACATCCTGGCTTATGCAAATAGATGTTGCGGGCATTGATGTTCAAAGCTGCCAGATCAGCCAGGCTGACCTCCAAACGGAAGTTACGCCACATACTGCAGGTTGCACGGAGGAATTTGGAGAGGTCCTGTAGACGTGTTGGTCGATCTAAAATCAACGAACAGGCTGTTTAGATCGACTTTCCGGAGACTGTCAAGAATTTCGTATTCATATTAGTTCTGTATTAATGTATAATAAAGTCTGTAACATAAAATTGTATTTAAACTATTTCAAGGATAATAATGAAAAAATGAAAGCGCGTATAAAGTTGCCATTCAAATAAATCTTCTATTTATTTTCTTTAGACAGTATTCTAACGATTCTACTTATTGTATTTCCTTGATGTTTAGATCGCTGCAAAAAAATTATTGATCCATTTCCTAGACAGAGAAGGGAGTTAAAGTCTTCTATAAATAAGAAATATGACCTTTTCTAGAACACCCAGAGAAACGTATATAATAAATCGTCACGCATCAAATAAAGTTGTCTTAGAAAGAATTGGTATTATATTTTGGATGGAGGTTTAATGACCTTTTCGTTATATATAAATCATCATCCAAAATATATCACATAGGAGAGAGAGGTTCTTTTTTAAAATTAAACATGTTGAAGTTTGTTCAATGATCCACACGTTTATACGACCCGGTTAAGAGATAAAGCAACAATTGAATTTTAATAACCTTCGATTGATAATAAGTGTTCAATAAATCATGTTTTGATTGGGGCGATGATAAAGTGTTATAGTTATATTAAGGATTCTTCATAAACGGTCTTGTGATTAGGTAATAATAGACATTAGCGACATAGCCTCAACGAACAAGATACATACTATATCTAGAATGATGTCGCAGACAGGCTAAGTTTGTACATGACCTTACTAAGCAGCTACTCCACTAGCCTCTCTGTCTAGCAATGGAATTATTGTGGTTATTCATCGGCTGCATAGCATAGATCTGCAGTGTTTGCCTCCCTCACAGAAGATGACATTAATCGATAATAGCGCGTCGATATGAACCGATGATACAAAGAGCCAGACTTCGCCTACCTGCCTGTTCCTTTGTAGCCAAGGTATCTTTCTGTATTTGCATGGGAGGATACTACCGCCGAGGGTATACTCATAAAAATAGGTACTTTTATCTCCTATCTGGTGCATATCACATATCTCTTTTGGATTTAGTCCGATCCGCTATACACACAAACTGTTTCAACACAAAGATACCTACAGTTATTTTAGTTCTCTAAAGGGGCGATTTTTTTTTCTACGAATGACGCTTTTAATCGATTTGGAAACTAAATTTCACAAATATAGAGACGACATACCTCCAGCATTAACCACCAGGTTCAGACTTGTTTTCCCACAGCCGCGTGGCCTCACATATTCCAGACGATAATTGGTTCTTGCGTATTGACTTTTGATCAAGATATTTGATGTTTGATTCAAGGTGAGAAAAGTGTCCGGACCAAGCAGCCGCGGAGGCCTGCCGTTCCACTAAGGAAAGAGATTGAGAGGAGAAATAGTCCGGTACTATGATACATTCCTGGTTTAAGCGTTCAATGTGAATTGAAACAATAGAATTAAGCTCTAAAGAAAATTGCAACATTTAAACTTTATAAAATGTGGTACTTAAACTTTAAAATGATTATGTTGGCGACGAATTGCGTTCTTTTATCAGGAACGCAATTCGTTCGACGAGGATGGTATTCGTTGCCAACAATTACAAATGATAAAATGAAGAAAATTGTTAAATTAAAATGGTCACCATCTTGAAAATATTCAAATAAAAAAATCTAAAAAATCCAATATTTTGAATTAATATCGTGCGCAATAATTGTGATTTCATAACTATATAGTAAGCAGAGGAGCTACACTGAAAACGTTTCACATTCGATTTTCCTCTAACTCTGCCCTAAGGAAATGAAAATTAAAAAGCGAATGAAATCAATGTCAAAAATAAACTTTTTAAATATCTTGAAATTTGCTGATTTCATTTTGAAAAAAATACTAACAAGCAACATATAAAAACAAATCCCATCATCTCTGTGTTTCCCAAAATCATGTCGACCGCAACGAAACAATTTGATCCTCTAAAATTCATACTGATCAATTAAATGAAATATTAAAGAATTTATTTTTTTAATTTAATTATTTCCATAATCTGATTACAAATATAAAATATGAGTAATTATGAATAAACATTCATAAAAGTTTATCCGCAACTTTTAGTTTTAGGTAAAAATTCCAGTATGATATAATATAATATAGTCTTAAATCATTTAACAGGAAGAGATATTTGACCAAATATAGTTCCGTGTATACAGGTAATACGAAAATATTATAAATATTTATAACACATTAATAAAAAGTTTAAAATGTTAATACTGCGACAAGTAACAAGGGTCATTGTATTTTATCCCAATAAGAAATTCCTGCCGCAAAATTAAAAGAGGTGTGGGTTATTTTCTTTTACCAAGACTTTAGTCTTACCACTAGTATAACTCTTCGAGTGAGACCGTGAGTATTGACAACAAGCGTGGACCTACGTGACCTGGAGAAGGCAACAACAACCGGGTCCAGACTGTGCTTCACCGGTAGTCCTGTGAGGAGTTGGAGGCTCAAGTTGTGAACGAACTGTGTCTCCAATACTGTCAAACGTCGAGATGGGAGGTGAGGTTCGGTCTGTTGAGAGGCTGAGCAGACCATGGGCTCGTCATTGCTTTTGAGAAAGCCGACTGCACCTTGTTGGCACAAGTTTCCTGCAGTGGAGAAGTCAACCATTGAGAATTACACTAATTTATATGCATAATTTATACATCTACAGACCAATTTAATATGTTAAAAGACAAAACTTACTTGCTGGAGTAATCTCAAGATAGTTGAAAAATCCCAGGGTCAGATTGTCCGCTCTAAGGGAATCTGAGGGGAAGCGATTCCTTGCCCAGTGAAAGAATGCTTCCTGAGATACGTTGACGGGGAACGTCTCGTATAGTAAGTCCGTGTTGCTGGAGTTTAGGGGGTCCATGTAGACGATTGGAGGCTTACCTTTATCCACCTGATCAGGGGCGGAAGAGAGATGCATTGTATTAAGAGAAAGACTCTGCCAATGAAATATCCTCTTATATATTCACGGAGATGTTAAAATCTTCACAATACTTGAGATTATGGTTTAGAAAATGTAATTCGATAATTTAGATTATTGTATTGATTGATAAGTTCTTTAAAACTTATGCGTTATATATATATATATATATTTTCTAAAGCGACAGAAGAATTTACATATTTAAAAATAATAAAATGATTTAATGAAATATATTCAAGACAATTAATTGATTAAAAGGCCTTCGGGAGAAAGAAATTTGATTAAATATAATAAAAAAAGGACACGAAAATCTTGAAGCATACCACTGGTGTGAAAAATAACACAGGTTTACGAAAGATTTTGAGATTTACATACAAGAATGGATTCCTCTAACTTTTTTTAAAATCAATATAATAATTTTTAAGCATGAATCAATATAAAAGTTTACATTAATTATAAAAATCTACAGAAATTAATTTACGCATTAGTAGCAATTACAATGCTTGAAAATATAAGGGGAATTTTTATATATTTTATAGAAAATCTTTTAATTAGCAAAAATGGCAATAATAAATAACTCACAAGGATGTAAGTTTAGTTTGTAATATGTTTTTGAAAAGACTACATACAGATTTTCTACTACTAAATATTTTCTGTGTATGATAATTAACTGAGTTTAGGATTTCTATGCCTAGAAAGTATGAGGATAAATAAAGCATGGAAATCCAATACTCAGTTAATTTACCATATATATTTTATTGTCAATATTCTATAGAATGTACCCTGCAGAATGTACGTTGCAGAGTGTACTGCAGGAAAGATTATATCTATTAAAGACCTATTTATTAATATTATATATTACCAATTTCTATAGATTTTTATATAAACAATCTATTTTACACTCAGAATTAACTTCATTATATAGTACAGAGAACTTATATAGACAGTAAATTATATAGCCGTGAAATCCTGTTCAATAAAAAAATGAGAGAATATTCAGTTATTAGAAACATTAAATAAGTAATATGGTTTTACCACTAGCTGGTGGTTTTATAATATGGATCACGTGCAAATCCCAACTATAAATGCATAAGGATTTTGAGACAGATAATAGGTAACATGTTGATACAAACACGATATTGAGATAACATAATATGCTGGTAACCACTATACACTGCCTCCAATATATAGAACATATTTTATGCCTAACACAAAACTAAAAAAAGGATTCCGTCAAATTTCAACTTCATGTTTGGTGCAATAAAAGTTACTGAAACTGCGAGTAACCATTATTTACCCATATAAATCACCAGTGATCTCTATAGCTAATCCCATTCTAATGTAACATTATATTATATAAGGTATAATTCAAGGTCGTTAGTATGAACTGGTAAATGTGGGAGTTATAGAATCTCTTGCTTTTCACGTGATATTTTATCGATATATAGACGATATTTTAATGTATTTTTATGAGGTCAAATCTATATTTTCAAAGAAGTTTGTCATTGATCGCATATTTAAAACATATGTCGAAGAGGTATACTTCTTAGAATTATAATTGAGGTCATCAACGTTTTGAAGGCCATATATATAATTGATTGAAATGAAGCTATAAGAAGGTATCTCTGTATTATGTCATGTGGTGCTGTGATGTATCAAAATACTGGCCTTAACTTAAAACTAGAAAACTGTTAATTGGAAAGTAGGTAGCAATAATTTAATCGAAAGCAATTAAACAATTAAAAATGTGATAATTAATAAAAACTAGAAACAATTACTTACATTTATAAATACGGTGATTAGTACAGTTAAAATGTAAACATCAGTGGTGTATGTATTATGAATAAATATTATTCTATAAATATCGCAAAATTTTAATTCCAAACGTCAATTGAGCAAGTTTTAAAATCAAAATCTAGAATAAAGCTACAATAATAAATACAAATAAATTTGTTGAAGGCAATATTTATACCCCCCATGTTTGTTGGATGCAATACACTTAATTATTTGGTGAGTAAGCGTACATCGAGTTGACAAATACAAGGAGCTGAAAAAAGTAGCTAAATTACTAAAATAGAACTTGTAGTATTTGTCACAATATATAGCACGAAATAAAAATATAAACAACGTAAAAAGCTACGGTAAAAAATCTACTTATAAATTATTGTATAACTATGATATGATTAAGTTGTGTTACATTCATACCTTCTATATTACAGGTATCAGTTACAATAATAACAGATACATACTTCATTGGTGGGTTTTATACTCAGTTTTTATATTTATATTGTATACAAGAAATAATTATTTGATGAAAAAAGAAATTTGTTCTTAGATTCTGTCGATTACAATGCAAATAAAATGCACAAATTAAATTTTAATGAACAGGATAGTATAATTTCGGTCATGATAGTGAACGTAATTAATCATTTATCATTTCATAAAGTTACATTTGATATATGTATCATTTTTTTAAATGTATCATTGTATCAAATAACAGCGCAATTGCTTTTCCTCATTTCTGTATGACGTAGTTAGAATTCTTTACGGAATAAACTCAAAAGAAAACCCACGATCAAAGCACAAAAGCAGATTAACCGTGCGGATATTGTTTGAGGCTTAACTGTCTGCGCTAGATGACTATTATATAATGTAAAAATTAAAAATAAATTGAAACTAGATATAAAAAAATACAACTATGTAAGCATGAAAAGAAGTATGTGGATAGTTTTTTAATTTATACGAAAGGAAACGATTGTAAAAGAAGAAACTTACTATAATTCGATGATTTCCACGCTTTGATGCTCTCATAGATCTTGTGTTTATATAATTCGAGTATCTAGATGGGATGTTGTACAGAATAAGTGTCAAACGCCCGTTAAAATCTGGATAAAAATGAGAAACGTAAACTATATGCAATACATTTTTACACAGAAAATACTATAAAACAGTAACATTTACTGAAACTATTTTACGTATTAGATATCACACACAAATATTACTAAACACTAAATTCTGACTTTTTAATAAAAACAAATCTCAAATTTGAAAATCATCTACCCGAAATATTTCTGATTTATGAAAATCAAATGCAATGGTATATCATTTTTGTATACATTTATCGAAGATACTTCAGCATTGATAACAGTAATTAAACATTATATGATATTAATTACCCAAATATTTTCTGCAGTTTAACTCATTTTCAACTTGCACAATTTTGAAAAATGTAATTCGTGGCAAGAAAATAAATGATATATCAATATCCCTTTTAGAGAAAGGACCAACGCATTATTCCCTTTACCCAAAACAATTTTAGCGTATTTATTATTAAAGCTTATGATTACAAGTTTCCTTTCTTACTTGAGCCAAGTAATAAGATTTCCATTTGCAATGGATTTTTAAAGTGGTTGTTCTGTTTAAAATCTATGAAAGCCATCACATCAAGCGATTCATCTTGACCAAGTTTGACATTGTTTAATACTGATGCACAAATTATTGGAAATTTTTTCTGACAGATCGCTTCAGTGAAGAGTGGCTTGGTTCTAACAGAGCCACTATATCGATCCTGTGACCAACAATTTTTGCTGGGCAATACAAATGATGGCAGAATTGTGATCCCTGTGAATGTAATAAAATAACTGTTGTAACTCAATGATTTAGTTTTTTAATAGTTAATTCATATTAATAACTTGAAATATAATAATAGTGGAAATATGAACACTTACCAATTAAAATAAGGAGCATAATTCTTTTGAAAACTAAAAAACTGAAAATAACAAATTTAAATAGGAATAAAATCATGGGGTAGGGTGATCATAAAAATTACAATAATAAAAATAAATACAAAAAGTCTCTTTTTAGGAGAAATTATTATCTTGAAATAAACAATAATAATAGCAGCTATTCCAAAAAAAATTAATAAAGGATATAATAGGCAACAATTAATGAACATTTTTTTATGAACCATGTCTATTAGCTTTGTATATACAATTAAATCAATGAGTAATATTACAGTAGTATAAGGGTTACTGCAAGGGGTAAAGTATTTCAAATAAAACATACTGATTTCAGGAAAACTACAAAAATCTACTAAATATATTAGAACAAATAAAATATTAATTTTACATATGTTTTTTAAAATATACTCTTTAGACACTTTAAAGGACAAATTTAAGCAAATTAATACTATATATTTTTACATAAACAAACAATTTTATAAACCAGATTAGAATAACAAATCGTTAATTTAGACATAATCTAAAAAAGAGAAATATATATACTTTAAAAAACCCAATAATGAATTGATAAAATATATAAATCAAGATTTTTAAATCAATTATTTTGCTGTAGTAAATGTAGTTAATGTAGTTGTAATTAGGTATCAATAAAAATCTATTAATTATATATAACAAATAAAAAATATCCAAATAAAATAATATTTAATCATACATAATAAAATGCTTTGACTATTTCTAAAATGTAATTTTTATAATTTATGTTACACAATGTAAATTTTCAAAATCAAAGATGACATAAAAGATATCAAAATTATTTCCAACAATATATTCTTTGATAAAATGTTGATAACATAATTTATGTAATGGTGCTTTATATTATTTCAGTATAAATATTATATCATAGTTATGAATATAAATGTGGAAATATAATATTTTAAGTGTATTCAGACTTTTTTTTAAAATTCAATTTTAGATTTGATAAATAACACCAGTCTGATTGAATAAATCTACTATCATTTCAAAGGAGTTTCCAGGATTTAAATTAATATTATAAGGTATTAAATTTTTAGCAGTACTTTGAATAAATATAAGATAATGTTCTAAACTTGCTGAGATTTGAATTAATATTGAAAGATGATATAAATATTAAAAACAAAAGAAAAATGCTATAGTTAATTTAATTTCAATAAGTTAAAAAGGTTTACATTATTACAATTGGAAATTTGATATATGATTTTCATATTAACTAATTTTTTTATAGAATAGTAAGCTGAATATTGACTTATAGTAATAAAAATTAAATTATGTTGGGAAAGATTTAATAAAATATCTTAATTTAAATGAATAAATTATAATATTAAAATGTTAAGTTTACTATTAAAAAATAATAGTATTTCTATTGTAATCCTAGTGAATCCTAGTTTCCATGAATATTTTTTATTGAGTCTTTATATTTATCAAATTGAAAATTTTTTTACAGCTTTTATCCATATATATTTATGTCACTGATATTCAAAACCATAGTAAACTGTTTAGTTAAAATAGATCTGAACATGAAATATGATGTATTATCTAAAAGTTATTAAAAGTTATATGATAAATTATTATGCATTCTTAAAAATTTTGATAATTTTTTCATTATAAACTGATTATTTTGCTTTTCAATATGAAATATATATTATATTAGTAAATACAAGTTTAAACTATATTACAGATTTTGCCACTCCCTTTATAAAATTTCACATGTGAAAGAAAACTATTTTTTAAGTTAACCTCTCTTCTCAATGATGCACTGTAATTTGGTATCAATGCTTAACTTGTCTCTCTGTTTACTTAGTCTCCAGTAATGCTGTTGTTTCCACAATATTAAAATGAAGCCAGCATGAAGCAGAAATTTTATTGAAACTATCAATTAAAAAAATATTTACATTTTATGCACACCATAACTAGTATAAGATAAAAGTTCTGGTAAAACAGAATAATTAAATGTTTATAAAAATGTAATTTCGTAATTCTTTTCAAATCTACAGCTCCCCTGGTTCTGCAGTGCCTGAAATTGTAACATTTTATATATTTTTATGTAAATTGTATATGCCAAATTTTTTAAATATATAAACATACATATGATTTTTTAATAATTTTTGACATATAAAAGATATTATATATGATAATATATTGTATATGAAAGTAAAGGCAAATTTGTTAATTATACAACTGAAAAGTTCATTGCCTTCACAGAAAAAGGGCCTAATAATTTTTTTTAATCGATGAAATTCTGTTTTGGTTAACAAATAATATCAGTTTTAATAATACTAATTTTGTTTACATATAGTGAGGTAATAAGAGCAGTACAATTTTTTGCTTGGAAAATTCCTATGCAATCAATAGAGATATAGAATTAAAGGTGAGTTTGATCCAAATTATAATACAAAAATCCTTTTTTTGTATATTTATTTTTTTTAAATGTTAAATTTTTTATCATATAGTGATATCTATATTGTAAATAAAAGAAATTTTTAATTTTTCAGTGAGATAAATTAGTGAACAAAAGAATACTATGCATATTACATTAGTCATCTATAATTTTAAAAATTCATTAACTTCTAATCCTTTTTTGAGTATTATTGATATTCTGGTATATATTCACAGGATGTTTGAATCATTAATTATACCATATATAAAATATGGAATAATATACAATTAGAAAGCAGAGGTGTAGTAGCATAATAAAGGCTGAGGAGTCTTATTTTTTTAAAGGGGCACTTTTTGAGATTAATAATAATGCATCTTGCCATAATGTTTTTTTTATTTAAAATATTATAGTTGATTTTTAGGGCAGGGAGGTCATAGGACCCCCTGGACTGCCTTACTGGCAGCTCTTGAAAGGTAAGTATTATTCTGAATTAAGCATTATTATTTTTAGTGACTTGAAATTTTAAACTATTTGAATTAATTGGTAGCCTAATGAATATGCTTACAAGTGACACCAGTCTATAGGCCAGCTGATAAATATATAAAAAATGTAAGAAAATAAAAACTTTAAAATCTAAACGTTCAATCAAATTAATCTATCTTACTTGTTTAAAAAAAGAAATACATATCGTCTGAAGATAAAAATATTAAAAAAAAATAATTGAAAGAAAAATAGAAATTTTGCAAGATATTTTATGATTTTAGTGATTCACTTAAAGTATAAATATATTATAACTAAAATATATAAAATAAGGAATCAATTTTACTGATGTATATAAAAGTGTTAAAGAACAAATTTTTAAAACATTATCACCCTAAAATTTTCGTGTAGCAATGTGCCTTTGTATAATTATATATATAGATTCTACAAGCACCGGGGAGCCATTTCTGGTAGCTGATAAAAATTAGACCTTAACTTCAGTGTTCATATAATTATTTTTAATTGTATTAATTAACAAGAAACAAATACATATAACACTCCAGAAAAAAAAATAAAGGTGTAGGTACTTGAACAATAAAGCTAATTATATATAATACAATTACAGTTTATTTAAAAGTACTGAAGTTCTATTGACGGTTTCCATTATGATTAACAAATTGATATCCATTGGAATTTACATCAATATGTCGGTATTTTACTGTGATAGGATAAAATACCAAGTGAGTTGAAACGCTCTTGAGTGAAGTCTAGATCTTTTAAACTGTGTAAATTGGCTCAAAATATATTGTCGTCTGTAGTGATCGACAGCTGTTAATGGAAATTCTCCTCTTCCAGAAACATATTTCAATTTTATCAGGAGTTATAGCCCACCCCAATCCACACGGCTTCACGGTGCTTGTTCTACAATGACATTATTCTATTTTTATCATTATATTCATATATTCATCAATAAAAAATACTTATCAAATTGATACACAAATTTCTTAAAATTATTGAATATATATATATTTAGTATATATAATGTA
>JAUZNC010056820.1:2945-13777 GCA_034780395.1 Vannuccia rotundouncinata | reverse complement strand
GTTTAGTTTACAAACATTTTTATATTTAAATGTAAGTCAAATTTTTAATGAGGTTTAGAAGTCACGTTCAATAATTCAATAAATATTTGCGAATTTCGTATTATTAGCATATTTCATTAACATTTGCAATTCATAACATAAGTCATAATATATCATAACATCGAATAAGTTTCTGAAAAATGGAATTGTTTTTTTCGCTTGATTTGGTCCAACAATCAAAATGACAGACTGATGCATTAACCTTATATCCATTTTCTAATCGGCTTACACACACAAGCAAAATTGAAAAGAACAGTCACGCAAGCTTTTACATCCAAGCCATTATTGATTCCTCACCAACATTCAATCATGTATAGCCTTCCGAATGTAACATATTGCATGATAAAAACAGATTCACAATTATGATGGTTTTTCAACTAAAATGTAATGGATATATGAAATCAGAGAATGGAATAACAAAATTTCTTCAAAGTCTAAATACATTTAAAAAGTACAATGGATAGATTTAAAATTATGTTACTCATTCTAACCTCGACTATTACCCAGCTGAATTATGCGCATTTAGTTTAATTTGGAAACATTCACAAACATTTGTACTTATTACTAAACTAATTAGAAGTTATATTTAAATTTCAGACATATTTATAATGAGGTTTAAGAGTTACGCCCAAATATATATTAAGTTAAAATAATTTTACTATTTCATTTAATGGATTTTTATTTAATTTATTAAATACCCCATCACTAAAATTCAAGAACACGGATTTCAATAATTTTAATGGCTAATACTACTATATAGCATATGGAGAATTCGATTGTTTTTTCAAAAACTTTATCAAATATAGTTTTCGATAGCTGATGGATACTTATTGATTATTACCAATACTTTTATTTTTAGCAGTGCAGTAACCGATTTGACCAATTTAAAGTTATTATATGCACTATATTCCTTATTTTATAGACTATATGAGCATTCCTACTAAAGAACACTCCCGATCTCTCCTGCATCACAAATTCCAGTCTCCGAGCAACCCTTGAGGATTTCACCAACTGGATGACAACCCCACCTACAATATCCACTTCTACAGTACCAGACCCTCCAAATGACTTCTTTAATCTAGACGAGTCCCCACAATGTCAACCTCTCCTATTCATCCGGTTCCGCGCGGCCACGTTTGACAATCTAAATCACGAGCAATTAACGAATGGTTATACTAACTCCGCCAACTACTCCAGCCTCGCAAGCAGTACCAGCTTCTCCCGCCTAATCAACTACCTCAGCTAATACTTCCTCTACATCATCATCCAATTCCTATAAACTGACATTCAAGTGGGGCCAGTGCTCCCAAATCTTTGTAGCCTACTCCGACCTGTATTCTCATCGACAAACCTGTTTCCCAGACTCTGTCTCTATAATGGAGGAATACCAAATCGAGGTGGTACACCGTTTTCAAAACCTTACAGCTGTGCAGAACGTAGAGCGCTAAATACGGTTCAAAGCGGTTGACACTCCCATCCAATCACTCGAATATTTAACATCCAACCGAGAATATTTTAACCGCACAGTAGCGACTCTGCTCAACGATTGCACAGAATGCAAGGTTCTGTCAGTTCTGGATCTACGGATCATTCAAATCGTTCCAAACACAGGGAATATTATGCGCTCTGAGGAGGAAATCTTCTCGCTACCAACGTCATCGTAGCAGTTTCAACGTCGTAATTATCATTGTCGGACTCCTTGAGACTACGTATCATAGAGGAATTTTTCAGAACGAGACTGTTGAGTGGTTCGACATGAGGATCACCCGATATCATAATATACCTCATAGTCGCGGACGTGGAGCAATAAACCTCCCATTAAATTTCAAGACAAAGAAGGCCGTCATCAACATAGACAATGGAAACTCTAACGACTGTTTTATGTATGTAGTCCTATTCGTACAGCATTACGATGACATAATGAAGAATCTCGCATTTTCTTACAGCAAGTGGATTGATCAACTCAAGTTTACCCATCACTGCTCACAACATCCCGCGGTTTCAGAAGCTAAACCCAAGAATCTTCGTGAATATGTTGGAGTGGATTTAGGAGAATAAAAACCACCTTCTGTTCATGTGGCTACCCACGACAACATGTCGACGATCCGGTCCTCGACTTCTTATTCTTCTTATTAACAATCACTCCGAATAAGTGCAAAAAGGCCCACTATGTAAGAATCGCCAACCTCAATCAGCTACTCAATGCAAGGATCGGCGGCATACAATCTAAACATGGATGTAAACACTGCGAGCGCTGTCTCCAGCTATTCATGAAGGAAGAGTAGTTGCAGAAACATTTAGGATACTGCTATAGGGATCAACCAGAGACACTGATACCATCATCCGAGAAGAATCATCCCGTTTTCCAGAAGTTTTCCTCTTATTTACTATCCCTTATAATGGTGGAAAGGCTAATTTGGCTCCACAGAAAGTGCGTATTAGGCTTAAGGAAGATCCATCGGAAAGACACATTGTACAAAATCTTATTCTTAGATCATACGAAGAAGGAGAAGGAGATATCATGTTTTCTATTGCATAAATAGCATAACTAATAAAATTAAGAATAATTATAAAATAGTACAACACTATTTACTTTCATCATTATAATATGTTGTTACACTAGGTAAGTGCTGGGATATTAGCCAGTGTAGACAATTTGGCTTGATGGGGTCAATTTCTAAAAATACAGTTTCAATACTTGCATGTTTCATAGTTAAATAGGAATTGGAGGAATGCTTCATCATTACTCCATCGACTGGGATTTTGGCTGTCTCCTTGAATGAGTTAGGCAATGGTAGTCTGATTTTGGGGACCGTCTTCTTCGTTTTCTTCTTCTTGTGAGCGGCTGGCCAGTCGTTTCCCGACGGTTGTGAGTTGAAATTTTTAGGTTCCTCAACGTCTGTCCATTATTGTCATCATCTACGTCTGAATTAGAGAGGTGTTGTAACCAGTGACTTCCTCAACTGCCTCGTGCATGACTTGAACAATGGACAAGTTTAAACTTGCCACGTGTTCGGCTGAACCATGTTGACCCTAAATTATACTATTGTAGAGGACCAGGAATTGGTAGCGTTTAGCAGCTATATCTTTAATCTTCATAGGATTGCCATTCCAGTCAAATCCGGTAGCCTGTCGCCCCGGATTACTTGCCCAAAACATTACAGAATTAGCCCGAATTGTGGGGCGAAGACATGGATTTAAATTAAAGTGATCTCGCAGAGTTTTGGGAAGTTTTAGAGTCTGTTGTGGATTGGAAAGGATTGGTATCCTGTCAACTTGGCGAGCGCTTGAAACTCGATCCACTGAATATTTCCAGATAGGTGATCCATTAACTCATCTCCGTCCATTTCAAGCGTTGTGGGATTATCTAACCATTGACAAGTGCTTTTAAATTTGTAAAAATTGGGCTCTTAAACATGATGAAGAATCCATCAGCACATCTGAGATCTATGAAGTTGGCTGGGGAATGTGAGGGAGGGGCGGGTGGTAATGAGTCATGAGTTAGATTTACCCATCTCATACTACTTAAATAAATAAATATATAAAATTAAATAATAATAAATGTATTAATATTATATTGATTAATCTCTCACATTATATTTTCAGACCACTGTCTCCTGAAGTTTGGGGTCTATTAATTGTTACTGTCTTTTTGACAGCTTTAGCCAACTATACTATTGCACTTATAACCCCTTTCTCCGCGTGGAATCTGGAACTTCCAATCGCTATCAGAGATGAGATCCACATTCAAGAGCATCTCTGGAGCACACTTGGTGCTTTCTTTCAGCAAGGTGACTGTCAGTAATCGTAAATTGTAGCCACTTCCATTAATTGATATGATCTAGATTATTTTGTTAAATAATAAAATAAAGTTTCAGATTTATTTAAATTTCATTTAATTCATTAAAAAATTTAAATAAACGAATACAAGTAATTATAATATTTCTTAGTTTGCACTATAACATATTCGTAGATAATTATTGTAAAACTATTGTAATTTATCATTAAATTGTTTTATGACAGAACGATTATTATGTGTATTAATATCTGTATTATACATTTTAGATTTCTCAATATTATGTAATTATATTTAAAATTGTAATTTTATGATATAAGCTGCAGTGAAAGCAAGCTTATATTTGGTTGAATATTATTTTATATAAAAATCTTGATCTTTTAATCGATGGTTGTGTACCGGGGGTGAACTTATTCATTAATCTCGTAGATCTCAAAAAGTCAATTCTCACAGCGTTGCCATGGATATTGCTAAACAATAGAAATCCATTTTTAAGAAATCTTTGTAGAACAATAATTGTGAATTATATGCGTTTGAATTGTAGGCCAGGATTTTTATCCATACGCGATTTCGTGTCGTACAGTGATGGCAATTTGGTGGTTGTTCACGCTTATCATTTTCAGCGCGTATACAGGTGAGAGTGAAATTATCAATGATCGTCTAATAATTTATTTGTAGAAGGCATGATATTTTTATCCTAATGATTAATTGAAGATATAATAGCGATAACTTCCGTATGTGAAAAAGACATATGGCATGGTTTACATTAGTCAAAGAATAGCGAATTCATAATTCATGAAACAAAACATTTTCTAATAAAGAATAACACAGTCAAGAAATTTAAAGAACATACAAAATTCATAAAATATCGTTTTATAAATATTCAGAATTAAATATGAGATAAATTTTGTAATTAGTCAATTCACGGCCAGTCGAATGTAGAAAATATCACAAATGATTCTCTGAATGAAAGACGATTACTATAATAGAAATAAAAAACATTGGAAAGTAAATAAAAAAACAAATTATAGAAAGGAGAAGCGCAGTAGAAATTATAATCTATTAAAAAAAACAGAAGAGTTTTTATCAAATATTAATTGATCAAATATTTAACAAACTTATTGTTCAGTATCTGCAGCTACATTTATTTTATTTGTTGAAAAAGATAAAATGTTTATATTTTGGAAATTTATTTATTCGTCAAATAATTATATAATCAGTCTTTTTGCAAAACAAAATTTGGTTGTTTTCTCATAAATTTTTCTATAAAATTACTATATTAAGTGTTGAATAATACTCCTCTTTTCTACTTAATTCTAATATTTTATTTTATTTGATATTCTTTCAAGTAAAATTAATAATCAATATTTTAATTAATCAGTTATAGTCGAGTGTTAATGACGGATAATCATTTCAAACACGGAATATCATCAAAGTAAAAATTACGAAAAATCTTTTAAACGATTTGTTTAAATAAATTAATATAATTAATATACTAATTATCTATAACTCATTCATCTGAAATAAATACGCTTTCTATTTACAATTCGCGAAGATTTTATGAAACTGTACTAAAACTAACTAAATTAAATATGTATTGAAAACTTAATTTCCGATAGCTTCGTAATACATTAAAGTTGTTACTTAAAATTAATACTTTAATTTCAAAACTCATCGATTAGAAGATTTGCCAATTCAATTATTAAATCGATAGTTTTTAATTGATTAATTCCAGCGGACCTCACATCCTTCCTGACAGCCCAGCCTGAAATCCCCAAGATTAAAAGCCTCGCTGAACTCTCGAAACAGACAGATATCCAGGCTGTGATACCCGAAGACACCAGTGTAGATGACCTCTTCTCGGTTAGTTACCATGACAACAGAGCTAAAATGTTTGCATAAATGTTAAAAGGGGTTAAACTCCATTTACACTTTCTTTTGTGAACGAACTGAAAGTAAAGGTTCAGATCTCCATCATGTAAAAATATTTAAAAGTTTTTTAGAAAAATGAAAGTGGTTTTGTACATAATTTTATCTTTGTAGAAATTTCCACAAACGATTTTTTCTCTGGTTTCTTATGCGGTAAAACTGTAGTAAAGAGTATCTTCTGTCGTTTAGATTGGTATCTTCATAGTTATATTTTAGAATTTAGCCTTTGCAATTTTTTTCAAAAAATTGTCAACACTGTTCTACATTTTTCAGACGTCCAACGATTCTGTGTACAAGACTCTCTTTGCTTCGAAGATATACGCTAAATCAATAAATACCTGCATGCAAATGGTAAGCTGAAAAACATTACCTTCTCTTAAGAAATCACAGCAATTTTTAATTGTAAAATTTTAATATTAATTTATTTTGTAAAAATCTTATAGCAGACCCATATACTAATTGAATAAAGACTCCGCTTAAATTATCTTTTATTAAATTTGAATCATTTATCAGTTATAACTTATAAAGGATCATTTACAAATCATAAATAGAAAATCATAACGTAATATTACAAATTAAAAAAAAATAATAATTAAGAAAATGCAATATACATTAATATACATTAACTATTTCAAAAAATCTAAAATAGTCCATAAGATGTTATAAGGGATTGTTCGAATCTTTTAAAGTTTGTTTAATACGATAATCGTTGAAATAATTTTTCAAAAATGTGACTGAAAAATTTGAAAATTTTATCAAAATTGAAAGAAATTCTATAAAAATGCGACCAGTTTGCACTATACATGACTACTGTACCACGACTAAATGGGTTGATATTACAACGAAGAAAAGAAGTCTTGAATTTGGTCTTTCAAAGTGATTTTTGCTCTAGGTGGTTGAAAACAAGAGGTCTAATCTCGCCTGCATTACTGACTACAGTGCCACCCTGTTTATGGCCAGGAAGTATTGTACCAAAATCTATATCATGCAAGAGAGATTCAATTATGTTGCCGTAGGATTTATCGCTAAAAAGAATGCTGCCTTCAAACAAGCTCTACAATTCAGGTAAGGAAGTTGATCTATTTCTAAATATTCATGCTTTTTCGTGTGTTTACATTAAATATTACTCGATTAGCTTAAAAGTAGTATACAAGAAACATGAACAATCTATTAATTAGGTTCATTAAAAATTTATAAATTGGGTTATTCGGCCCCTCCATAAAACTATAGCATTGTCATATACAGTCATATTGAAACGTGTCTTATCTCTGTGTGAATTACCATTCTATAATTATATTAATAGAGGCCATGTTCTGGATTCGGTCTATGTTCATAGTTCTAAATGGTCGTCCACAGTAAATGTTTCTATACTATGCTTCACAGTGTTAAAGCGCAAAAGTTTAACAATAATAATAAACATCATCAGACATCCATGATTGTATTACTGACATTTTGTGGCCATTGAATAATATTTTTATAATTATGAAGGAGTCTTCTTATTCTTCAGCCTTGTTTTGTAATTTTCCTCAATATTTGACTAACAATATGAGCAGCATAAGATTAAATATATTTTCTTAGGTTTGCTCACATGGACGAAGGAGGAATTCTTGAGCAACTCTTCCACCGTTACTGGACACCCATTCTCCCAGCATCATCACAAGGATGTCCAATTTCGAGAACAGACGATGCTGCCCCCATCAACTTGATCGAGTTGGGCGGAACATTCACCTTAACATGCAGCCTCTATATAGCCGGGTTTGTCGTCCTTTTCATGGAGCTCGTTTGGATCCATTTCTTGAAGAAAAACACCCAAAACTGTCCTATTTTCTGAATTCTATCAGTGCAGATAACTCCCTATATTTATAATATATCTTCTACTTTATCTTCCGTTTATATAGCAAATAATTCTTTCTTACAGTCCTTAGTTGAACATTTCACAGTTAGACAATTTTCTGAAAACACGCCAATCTTCTATTTATCTCGATACATAAAATACCTTCCACACAGTTTTGTTTCTTTACATTATTATAAAGCTACTGATTAATAATAGGGATGAATAGTAAGTTATGATTCACTGGAATAATTTGATTGTTCTCAAATACTCAAATAATTAAAAACTTAACCTTTTTTAAATTTTATTTTTCTACTACATAATGATACTCACGTTTTCTAAAAATTTCATGCACGGTTGTTTGAAAATACTTTAATAAATAAATTAATGGTTTCATAAATTAGTAAAGTTCACCACTGATGTTGACTCAAAGTTTAGTTATGTGTACTAAATGTATGATTATGCAATAAATTATATTATAAATTAATAAACTGTTATCATTCTTGCAAAAATACATTATGGGGAAGATAAATTTATTACATTTTTTCGCTGTTCATAAAAAATCATTTGATTCTTACAGTTGTCGCAAAAACTTGAAAAAACGCAATACATTGTTATACCTATATGATATAATATCATCTAAACAAATACAAAAGACTAACTGGAACTATAAGACGATTATAATTAAATGATGTTAAAATAATGAAATACTTATATTTTCAAGATCGTTTACAAGATGATCTTAAGTCAAACATAACAGAAGAGAAAACTATATTTACACTTATGTCAATTTTAAACGTAAATAAGAACTTAATTACATTATTACATCCTGCGATAATACAATCAAAAACAGTTAGAAACATGTCAGGGACAAGTAAATAAGAAATTTATGTTGATTTGGGATAATTGGTTGGTTTAACAATAAACATTTTTTAAATCAACCTGAATAGTAAAAACTACAATTTGTTTTTATTTAAAATATCTTATTTAAAAATATTTATCAATGATATTTAATCTTTTAATAGGTTGATTTTGACATCAACTTTATTAGAATTAATTCGTGTTATTATTTTATATAAAACAATCACGATTTTTTGGTCGGGAAACATAGCTTTGTGTATATCAGAATACATCCAATTCTTCCTTGAAGATCGTTGATGGAGCCAACGGTAATCTTGGATGCATCACAGATTATTCCGCTCTTCTCTATAAGCAGAAAATGTTCTGCTCCAAGGTGTACATAATGAAAGAGAAGTTCAACACAGCCCCGGTTGGATTCATTGTAAAGAAGAATTCGGTTTATAAGAACGTACTTTGGTTTCAGTAAGTTTTTAATTATGATTATTATTAATTTAGATAATTACAGATTCGAAATCTGATTATGAACTATCAGCTTATGCACATAATGATATTAGAAAATATAATTTGAAGTTATGCCTTCCTCTAAGTTTGTAATTTGATGATGTTCTATATTTTAATTCAAATCCTCTAAACATTTTGTAATCGATTATTTGTTAAATTTATTGATCCAAAAGAAATTAAATTAATATAAAAATACAGTAGACAAAGCAACCATATTCACTGATTCGAATTTTAGGTAAAATCTTTGGTTATAGTTTTGGTGTTGCATAAGAAAAACACGAACTAAGTATATTTGGGTGGTTGTAGTGAAGATATTTTAATGTAGGGTGTAAATGTAATGCTTACCAAGCTCTTAAGGTAACTGAAATCTTTTTAGTTTAGCTTTTTTGCTATTATTAATGCTTTAAATTTATATAAAATGGTTGAAATATATCCCAGTGTCTGTGACTTTCGATTAATTAATTCATTATAATGTCTTAACTGTAGTCTTTCTCGAATGGATGAATCTGGAATTCTGAAGCAATTATTCGACAAGAATTGGACCCCGGTGATGCCACCTTGTCTTAACCAGAGCAAACAGGGGAATCCCATAGAACTAGAGGAGCTAGGGGGCACCTTCACCATCACAATCGGACTGTATGGTTTCGGATTGATCGTGCTCCTCTTTGAATTGATCTGGGTGCGAGTGATTCAGAAGAAGACGTATGAATGCCCTTTGTTCTGACCACCCCTCTGTCCGGTGAAGTTGAGAGAACTTTAAGATATTCGGTAGTTATCCGAGATATTTGATATATTTGGATTCGACAAAATATATGACCAAAATAAATTGAATAATACAAATAGAATAATTAGTTGACTTTTAGTTTTTATTTGGTTTAATTCAAATTTGTCAATATTAATGAATATTGAATTACTTTTCAACCTTCTTTGTACTAATAATTAAGTAAACTAATAGGTTCCATCAATGTTGTCGATATCTTATGGAAACCATTTTGATTTTCAATATTTTTGTATACGTCATCTAGATTCATTGTCAGTGCAGGTGATATTTATAATTAAATATTTGGTTAGTTTATTTTATGTAAACTTTGCAATAATTTATTCAGAATAGTTTATACTATGGCTACAATCATTTCATACTTATTAAATTCCTAAATATTATGTTTACAAATACAAATTTATTTATTCTAATTAATTTCTGTTTGCCGAATGACGTATGACATACATCTGAATTATAAATTAGAGGACAATTTAACGGATGACGAATCGATGGAGTATTGTGATATGCAATATTATAAAGGCAGTGCTTTTTAATAATTTTCTGAAAATAATTAAATTAGGTATATTTACACGACATATAACAAGATGGTTACTAATCCAATATTAACTCCATATTTTAAACTAAGATTATTAAATAGAGGTATTTAAAATAAGGGAGATTTTCATACTTTTACCTTTCTTGAAATGAAAATGCAAAACTAAAGTCTTAGACTAAACAAAACCGAATAAATTAGCACTTGATTATACTGAATTATGATGAGGGCGAGTTATAAAATCTGATGAAATAAATGTGTTCACTTATAGTTAAATTATGTTATAAAAATGTTAAATGTGTTTTAATTTTAAATTTAGTTGAGAAATTGTAAGATAGTAACTAACTGCTAATATGTTAAATATTAACTTATATCCCTATATCTTATAACAGTAGTCTGTAGTCATATATCCATATATCCTATATCAGCAGTCATATATCCATATATCTCTATCAGTAGTCATATATCTATATATCTCTATCAGCAGTCATATATCCATATATCTTATATCAGCAGTCATATATCCATATATCCTATATCAGCAGTCATATATCCATATATC
>JAUZNC010056819.1:0-12222 GCA_034780395.1 Vannuccia rotundouncinata | reverse complement strand
GCCATAAGAAAGTGTTGAAACAGACAAAGTTATTTGTATATAAATATAACAATTCTGCTGGCCATAAGAAAGTGTTGAAACAGACAAAGTTATTTGTATATAAATATAACAATTCTGCTGGCCATAAGAAAGTGTTGGAATAGACAAAGTTATTTGTATATAAATATAACAATTTGGCTGGCCATAAGAAAGTGTTGGAATAGACAAAGTTATTTGTATATAAATAGAAAAATTCTGTTGGCCATAAGAAAGTGTTGGAATAGACAAATTGTCAATATAACAATTCTGCTGTATTTAAGAATTTCATAGAAATATACAGGTAAAATACAATAAGATAAAAAATACTTTGAGTAAAATTAGACAGTTTTATATTTTACTTTATTGTATTGTACCTGTTTTGATTGTTCGTTTTTATCACAATGACTATTTTGTCTGTTTGTGCTTCTTGTCTGAATTTGCCATATTATAATAATCCTTTACTTAATTTAAATAAATTTACCGCACATTATGTACATTATATTATATAAAATTATCGTCAGAATTACTTTATTCTGAGTGAGAGAAATGTTTAATTATTTTTAAATAACTTTATTTCCATAATTTGTCTGGACTAGAGGTAGACACATATTTGATTATACTTTCAAAGTCAATACTCAAAACCAGTGACTACTTTTTGTTACTTTATGTATGTTACAACTAGTAACTATACTCAAATTGATTACCAAAGCTTTTATTACTTAATTTATATATATATTATAACTAAACTAGTTAAATTAAACTTGTTTTTGTGAAGCAATCAATACACGAATAGGTGTAATCAAAATAGACATTGAACAAGATTTTTAAATATCGATTTCTATTAATCCAACTGTTTTAAATTTTCTATTATAAGTTATAATCAACCAATCAAGGGGAAACTTGTTTATCAATATAAATATTTATAAATTGTTTTCATTTATGCTTGAATAAATGATTGTTTAATTTGTTCCTTTTATACAATATATTGTTTTCCTATACATAACACCTGTATCTAAATGTGAATACATTATTCACAAATGGTGTAGAATAGTATTTAACATATTAATAACGCACACAAATCAGGAAGTGTAGTAAAGAATGAAAAACATATTTTTCCAGCACACAGTGCATGCATGTAACTCTTGTAATTATTGAAGAGATCTAGCATTGCCATTAGCCGATAGTATAAGATAAATATTCTGTCCCATATAAGTTTTTAGAAATATTTGCACATATTTTTTATTACCTAAAAATTACCTAAGTCACTGTTATATAAGGTAACATGTATACATGTAGGCTCATTAAAAACTAAAACATGTAGGCTCATTATACATTAAAAACTACAAATAAATATAAGATTCAATAAATGTTTTTTTAGCATAAGTATGTCAAGTTACATGTTCAGGCCATATTGATATCCAACTTAAATGAAAACAAAATCTTTATTATTTTATTTGCAAGTCTGAGTTGGTGTAAATTATTTTAACTTAAAATTCCTAAAAAAATGCATCAAATTAAATCGTCATAATTTTACAAATCTCTATTTCATTATTTTAATGGCAAAATCATCATTTTGATTCTAGATAACAGTAACTCTATAACTTTTCCATTTTTATCAACAAAAATTATGTAATCTGTAAGAGTATTGGACTATGATGAATATAAGACACATTTTAAACTTTTTGGTTATTTTGTCATGAAAACACGGTTTAAAACTTTGGTGGATCCACTTCAAGGGAATTCCATTGACTAAAATCTTATTTGAACACAAAGGAAGGTTATTGACAGATTTTTCTGGGAAGTGTTTTTAATTTATAACAATTTCTGTGCATTTATTTACCTTAATTGTCATTAACCTGATTCATATTAAATATAATTTTCGTGAAGTTATTTTTTCAATTTAAAATGAAATTTTCAACCTTTATCATGCAGCTATGACAACAACAGGACCATATTTTTCCAAAAAAGAAAAACTCACTTTACAACATGAAGGCCTGACAATCGCCCATTTCTTCAGCTGTGGTTCTGGAGTTGTGGAGTTTGATCCACCGAAAATCATGCCTCAAGGGAATGTTGGCACCTCCACCAAACACTTTATTTGCTCCATACAAGATTGCACTCTTCCCGCGTCCATTATCACTAAACTGGATTTAATAATTGGGCCCCGTGGAGGGGGCGGCTTGTATGGAGCAGTTGAGTATAACTATGGAAACAATGACTCTGATTCAGAAGGCGGGCCAATCTTTCGAGGGCATCACCAGCTGTGGTCCTCTGCTGAACATAGACGAAAGAAATTAGCCACCTCTGAACCATGTACAGAAGAATCTGTGGAAATGACCAATGTTAGTTAAAGTCACTTTTGATTAATTGCAACATTAAATCACTGAAATATCGATTTATCCATATGGTATTCAACGATTTTAATTCTGTTTTGTTTAGTTGGAGCAGGAGGAAGGAGAAGATGACGACACGTGCGAGGAGTGGGAGAGGTTTGAGGCCCTGCACGACGACCCACACAACATGGACCGAGGCAAAGAACGAAAGTTTGAGGAGAAGGTCGAGTTGGTATGGGAGAAGGGCGGATCCGGTCTCAACTTCTACACAGACGAGGCATTCTGGCGCAAACGGGATCCTTTAAGGAAGGATGACTTCTTCGATGACCCTACGAATTTAGACTGGGATGTTGATATGGAAGTTTACTATGATTCTAACGGAGGCGATAAAGACGCTCGAGATTTGATTGACATTCAAAGGATATCTACACCAAGCTTGGATCAAGGGCCAATTCATGATCCCGATAATTTTTTCCAGCAGCACACTAAGGTAGGTGTTCAGGATTACGATTGCTACAAGGCCAGTTCACACAGTGATTTAATATAATATTTTGGTTTCAGAACCCTGGCCAACGGATATTACATCGTCTAGGTTGGCGACAAGGAACGTGTCTCGGTGTCAATAACAGAGGCCTACAGGAAGCTCTTCACAACACAGGTCAACTGCCAAACGATCGATCGGGTTTTGGATTTATTGGACCACCAGTGGAGAGGAGGACGGACTTTCTATCCTCTCGAAGAAAACTCAAAAGAAAGAGACAAAGAGAAGATAATGGAGCTAGCGTGTTAGGTGTTGATATAAGAACTGTTTATGATGACAATAATGTTGGAGAAGATGGAGTCAGTGACATTGAGTCAACTATTTTGCGTCGGTCAGAGCCAACCCTTGTAGTCAAATACAGATCAAATCCTATTAATTTTATACGAGGAGACGTTTGGAATCCAAATTGATTTCTTAATTTCTGCATATTAAATATGTAAATATATTATTATGTACAATTTATTGATTATTGACATACCATTTCATCATGTCAAGTTATTTTGATTTTCCTAATCAATATTCAATAATATCCCATCAGTGAGAATTTAATTTGTAATTAGTATTGTAATACATGTATATAATTCAACTACTTGTATTAAAAAATCTATTCTTGAAGTATTTCTCATTTAAATTTCTTTGACGGGTAATTGTAATATTTCTGTAAATTAATATATTTTTGTTTAAATATAATACAATTAAAAGTATCGATAACAAAAGCGAAATTTGAAAAATAATTGTGGTCATGTTAATGTGGTTAGATAGCATTTTTAATAAATCTTCCAATTTATTTTTTTGTTTTTTAATTATAAGCTTCTTAATAATTTTGAAACTATGATTCGTGGAAATATATTTACATATGCTTATAATTGGATTGTAAATTGTAATTCTTCAGTAAGACTTAAAACAGTATTTATTAAATGTAATTTTGTTTATTAATTATTTAAGTAGAATTATTTTTTTTAAAGTTTTTAATATACTTAAAGATAGAGATGATTCGAATATTCAGAAAAGCAAATTTATTATTACAAATGGATCATTACATTCTTTATGCGTTACTATAGTAAACCGAAAGTAAACAAGGAAACCAACTTCACATTCACATAATTAATAATGTATAACAAATCAAAGGTTTGTATGATTATATAATAAAATTTTCACATTATACAAGGTTTTAATATTTTTAAAATTTTTTCTATATACGATATTAAATATTGTGAGGTCTATTTTAATTCAATGTGTATTATATTCGTTTAAGCAATTTAACATTATAGTCTATAGTAACGATGTCCATATAAATTTATTGGGACGAAATTCAAAAAGGTTTCATTTTCAAATTTGCAGCGATCACGATTAGACAAATCAAATATGTCGTCGATATTTACCGCAGTTGAGATGGCCCCTCAAATTGAAGTGTTTGCATTGTCAGAGGCTTGTAAGAGTGATCCAGACCCTAGCAAAGTCAATTTGACAATAGGAGGTATGTATAATTGGGAATAATCATCTATATTCATCTAGTCTTTTCATTTTATTCATACCCTGTACGGTCTCCAATATAAGAATTTTGTGTCAGTTTATTTAATTATTTACATATTTACATACTTTTAAAAAGCTAATTGTCTGTCACATAAAACAATTATTTTATATAAATGGTAAATTATTTTAAAATTTTGTTTTATATGACATACACAAAATATGATATAGGTTAATATACAATAAAAAATAAATACAATACATATGTTGGGTGCATTAATAATATACACTGTGCAAATTTCCAATTGATTTAAAAAAATCTAAATTATATAAAAATTTAAATTATATACAAGCACTTTAATATATTATAGAATATTTAATACTAAAACAATACTTTTTTTATTTTCAAAAAAATTATTATTTTTTAATTTAACATAAAGCTGTTGAATTCACAAAAACTATATGTACATTGATAATTTGTGCACCACATATTAGTAAAATGTGCCTAACTCATATATATTGAAATTTTGCTGGTGCATTGAAAATATAATATAGATGAATTCTACTGTACAATACAAATATATAAACTAATTTTATAAAATTCCGTTAATGAATTTTATTTTACTTTATTATATTTAATGTTATATGTGAATTTTATAAAATTTTATAATAAAAATTATATTTTTATATTAAGTTAGTTCAGTTAATATATAAACTAATAATAAATCTCAGTGTTATTACATATATATATTATAATACTATTATTCTGAGTCATTGTTTTATTAAGATGAGTAGGTACTATTAAAAGCAATTTTTTAAAGATATTACTATTTTTGATTTTGATTATTTTATGCTTTTTTGAAATAAAACAATAATTAAAGGAACAAAATATTTTATTTAAAAAAAATAATAAAATTATGAATTTTAAACTACATAATAGAAATATATATATGCAGAATTACAAAAGAAAATTCTTTCTGCATTAAAATAATAAAACTATAGTAATTGAGTTTTATATTGTACAATCATTAGGTTGTTTGATTTATTGTCAGTAAACCACTATTTGGATAGCTGGAGCAAATAGTTTAGAAATTTTGAGTTTAGTGTTCCAGAGTACAATGATTTTTGATGCAAAAGTATTTATTTGCAATTATGTTATTTTCTCATAAGAATTTTGTATCATATTTATGTAAGTAAAATCTAGTAGGTTAAAGTATAAGTAATTTAATTCAAATTATAGATTTTTTACTTTATTGCATTTTACATGTATCTATATTTTTCTATACATTACATCATATTAAACATTTTGTATTATAATCCTGACCTTTACAAAAATCAATAAATTTATGTAGATTTCTACAAGAAAAATATTTAGACAAAAATTTTCCCTTCACTTTATTATAGTTATGTACTTCATTCAGAAAATAACAAAATGACAAAATGAATTTATTTTTTGCAATAATTTATTCTATATAAAGGTGCATAAAACTTGAAAAATGATATACATTTGCTAAGTGAAGCAGCAATTTTATTTGATTATTTAATAACATCCATAAGTAATTTTTACAGCTATTATATTGCTTATAAGAAAGAGGGTGGTTCAGATTATAAAATAGTGTAAAGTAGTCATTTTTAAAAAAACAAACCACAACAGATAGTTGCCAAAAGTAGCAAACTGTAACAAGGGTTGTCTATATTCACTTTTATTATGGTTATTATTTCTTATCCATGAGCATTTCAAACTTCATAAAAAATGTGTTTTATGTTATTTTAATACAATTAGTATTCTACTTTTATATAATCATAAAAGGCATAACAGTCATACATTGGTTGGGTTCAGAGGAGGGTATAGCCTGGTGTCTAAAATAATGCTTTAATGGTGTGTTTTCATTTGCATTACTATGCATTGTGAAAGGATCCCCACAAAACTTTAAAAAGTGCCCTACATAATAGAAATACTTCAACAGCATCTATTACAATAAAATTCAAAATAATGCCTTTTTCAACAAAAAGTCATTATGGATTTTATCAAAATACAAATGAACACTATTTCAATAGAGAGAATAATATTGTTGCATACACTTATAATATGTGGTTGTTCAAGATTACATAATGGGTGGGATGGTGTTTTGCCACTAAAACAAAACTTATCTTGATGACATTTAAAAATAAACAATTCAAACTCATTAATAGGGATAATAATTATTTATATTTTGAGACCAATCAGTGGAAGAGGAACAAGGGACCACTGGCAAGGGCACATTTCATTGAGATATTTAAAATTGCCTTTTTTCAAACATTTTAATTGTTTTATGTAACTGTAAATATAGATAAAATTATGTGGAGATCCAGACATAAAATAATGCTTTTAACTTGTTTTACTATAGTATTTTTCATATCTGAAGTATATTCATAAGACAAGAATTCTCTTTTGTATGTAATAAATGGAAATTCAGATATAAAATTTCTATTTCAACTATCTGTAGATACTGTTATATATACTGCCTGACTTAACTATAAAATAATTTTTTTATAATCAATAAAATAGTTTTGATGTCTTTTTCATAGCCAAGTTATGCAGTAGATATATGCTATCTAGGGGTGACAAATTTTTGATTTTTTACATGCTCAGTGCAAATTCTGCACTAAGGCCTGACCCTTTCCATAGTGCAAGATGTAAAGAAAAAAGCATTTTAATATGAGGAACACAGAATAATAGACATATTAAACTTTAAGATATTTACATAATTTGATATAAAGAAGTACTTAGATAATTCTAAATATTAAAATTTACACAATGGAAATTGAAAAACAATTGTTTAAAATACTTTACAATTAAAAATCAGAAATCAGAACAAAATTTGATAAAAGTAGTTTCAAGAATCAGATCATTGAAAACAATTTAATGGTAGTAAGTCATATATATCAGTACCCATACAATAGCGCAAGGCTTGAGACCCCCCCCCCCCTTAATGTGGGATCCATGCTAAGCATGTAAAAAATCAAAAATCCGTCACCCCCTACAGATACTTGAAATAGATTAAAAAGAAATCTCATCTTGTGAAGGGTAGAAGGGTCCACAAGCAAATGAAACACTGGATAGTAATCATCTGACTGATATTGGATTTTTCACTTCAGTTTTACACAATTAGTTCACCAGGTATAAGTCATAAATCTAATTAGTGTATGTTAAAATTTCACCAATACATAGTATGATTAACCCAAAGTCTTAATGAAGATGATTGTTACTCTAGGTTTGTTGACTGGTTCTTGAACAGCAGTCTATTGTATGTGTTGAATTAATAGATATTAACCAGACACAAATGAATAAAGTTCTTTGAGCATGGCAAAGATTATTTGATTCCACATTTTTCTTTGTCACCAGTATCACCAAAGAATTTATCAGGCATGGGATTATTCTGGGTTTTCCAGGGTTTTGACACAGAAAGACTATTCTTGTGATTCTCCTAAATATTTAATATACAGTACCCCCACCCCTGCCATTTCTAACAGTTTTAGTTTTTCGTGAATGCATTTTCCCTTTAAATGCATTCTACAGCACTAAATGTCAAACTGACGTCTTTTGTTTGAAATATTTCTTCGCTTTATCTGGTCTTTATCAAACAGTATTTTCACATGTTTGAATTGCTCAGCCTACCGCACTGATGAAGGCAAACCCTGGGTGCTCCCCGTGGTTCGAACAGTAGAATCGCAGTTGGCCACTGATGAGACTCTCACTAAGGAGTATCTCCCGATCACAGGTCTCGAGGAGTACTCCAAGGCCTCTCTTAAGGTTCTTCTGGGCGAAGGAAGTCGTCTTATTGTGCAGAATTTGGTGAGTTTTCTTACGCAACAACGATCATCCTTGTTTGTCATCCTCAAATGGATAAATCCGGTTTTGTCTTCAGGCTGATGGAGTTCAGTCGGTTGGAGGAACGGGTGCACTCACCCTTGCTTTCCAATTCATGCACAAAATCATGAAGAGGAACACCATCCTTGTTTCGAAGCCGACCTGGCCCAACCACAAGTCCATTGCCAAACTGGTTGGCTTCACCAACATTGGGGAGTACACGTACTGGGACCAGTCAAAGCGGCAAGTCAACTTCGAGCGGATGTGCACAGACCTGCGTGCCGCCGAGTGCAAGTCTGTTGTCGTGCTGCACGCCTGCGCTCACAACCCGACCGGGATGGACTTGACCAAGGACCAGTGGACCGCCCTCATGGATGTCATCAAGGTGAGCTAGCTCTCTTCGAGTATTAAAAAGGGTGACTAGAGGAGAGATATGCTTCGATTGAATGATTTACCAAACGTCCCAGCTCTGTCTTCTATATCTTGGCGGTGAAACATTCTTTTCAGAGGTTCGATATCGCTATGAGTGCTCTTTGATTGTAAGTATATTGGAGGAGGACGGTTCCGTGTTATCAATTCACGAAGAATACTTCACAGCACGCTTTAGAAACTACTTTAGTATTCTGATGTTGTCATGTACATTAGTTTTGCTTTTTAATCCGATCTTAAAATCTTTCAATTAAAATTTTTCCAAATCTAATTATTTTCCGTAAGAGGCTTTATTGTCATACAATGCAGCTGTTGAAGTCACCTCTGTTGTTCGGCACGATTGTCTGTTCACAAGTTGGCCTGTCTGACTGATTGATTGCATTCAAATGATTGTTAAAAATAGATGTAGACATACGTACTTATAGTCACACTTTTGGTTGATGGAGGTTGAAGCATATATCGACCGATTTGCATCGCTGTGATAATAATAACACCCTTCTTCGTCTATTGACATTAGAATAATTCTTTTGGAGTGTTTAACACATTTGAATGTATATAATATATCATAAGAGAGAAAACCATAGAGATATAACTGTACTGTACATTATATAGAGAGGAAATCATGGAGATATAACTGTACTATACATTATATAGATAGATGTGTGAGTATTCCTCAGTAGTATTATGCAATCACTAAGCAGTATATCTCAATGTGTTCTTGGCTCTTCACAGGAGAAGCAACACTTCCCCATATTTGACATCGCCTATCAAGGGTTCGCTACAGGCGATCTAGAAAACGATGCCTGGGTTGTGAGACACTTTGCCGACAAAGGTTTTGAACTCTTCGCTTGTCAGTCCTTCTCGAAGAACTTTGGTCTCTACAGTAAGTCCCTGTCTCTCCCGTACATGCCCGCTCCACTGCCCTCATCAACCCCCACCTCTGGTTGCAGATGAACGAGTTGGCCACCTGGCTATCGTGACCGCGGATCCTGCTGTCACCGGCCGTGTCAAGTCTCAAGTGAAGATCATAGTTCGCCAGATCTGGTCGAACCCGCCGTCTCATGGGGCCCGTATCGTGGCGAATGTGCTCACGAACCCTGCTCTCTACGCCGAGTGGTGAGTGTTGGCTCATCTGTTATCTATAAAAGTTCACTATTTCAAGTTGTTGTACTCTTCGTGGTGAGTTGATTGGTGTAAACACCTCATTAAGTCGGCAATTGTTCTTTAAATGTTCTTTTGTCTGATCTTTGATCTCTATATTTTATATTTCGTTCTGTTCAGGATTTCCAAACGGGGTCGTTTTATGTAAAAAGATAAGTGTCTAATGATCTAGTAATTGTAGCTTCAAAAGTTTTAAATGGAGTAACACAAGGATAGAATTGTGTACTATTGTAGAAGATTCTCAAACACAATTATTGATAAGCTCGATAAACGTTCGCACAATCCTCGATTGGTTTTGTTTCAATCTAAATCAAAAAAGTGTAAACTTTAAGAGGAGGGCCTAATTCAACCAACAACACATTATGTGTGAATAGAGTATTTCCATCGACATGGATTAGCACACGTGTGACCAGATCTGCTTCATTTATGTGCGAATAGATAAATAATTATTGAAACAAGTTGATTAGAACTTCCGAAGTTTCATAAAAATATTACCGACATGCTTCATGTCTACAGCGTCTCAATACGGCTAGTCTTAAATTGCAGCTCCGTAGCAATTAAGAGCCAGAGGGGGCCTGTAAATCAATGTCCAAAGTTTAGGTTATTTAAAATCAACACGTATCAGGCTGATAGTTTATATAATGAAACTGTTTGGTATACGAATAATAAAGACGTGAAAATTCATTAGCTTTTCTAACTTAAGACCGGCCACAAAATCGTCAAATTTGAGTTTCATTCATAATTCGTGTTGTACGGCTGCTTTTTTCGTAAATTGTTAGCTAAGACTCTCATCTACCAGAATATATATTTAAGACGTCGCTATTCCGTAGCCTTCCGATATATAAACACCCGCCAATTAAAAGAACCACAATAGTGGAAGTGTTGCAATTTGATAAATAGGCCAGGGCCATGAAATACCTCCTGCGAGTGAATAACTGACTGAAGATGGAGCCCTTGATAATACTCAGACATTCAATCGTTCGCACCTAACGACCCGCTCTAGGGACATGTATGAGGTTATATGTGTGCGTAAATTTTGTTTTGTATCTCATGTATCCAGAGAGCAGTGACTTTGAGCCCTTGTATTACGACTATTCGTTTCTTATCATGGCTTCTCTGTGTATTGCTTGTCTGGGTTGTTTGTAACGATCGATAAAACAAAATAGCACATTCGTGTTCCTGTCTCTCTCATTCCTTCCTGCACACACACGCAGACAGTGGAACGGGGTGTGTGCATACCGTTTTCCTGCGTAGTGACGGCTTCATATGAACTATGTTAATAGTGGGCAGAATCTAGAATGGTATTTTTAAAACTAAAAATAAACAAAGACGCGGATTGATAAATCACAATAAATGTTAGGTTATAGTTCTGTTCACATTTGCAACTCTCTGTTGTGTTTATGTGTGTTTGTACTCCATTCTCTCTTAATCAGGAAGGACAATGTTCGAACGATGGCTGAACGTGTCAAATTGATGCGACAACAACTCTTTCAACGTCTTCGATCTTTGGGAACTCCAGGAACATGGAATCACATTGTCGAGCAGATTGGAATGTTTTCCTTCACGGGACTCAATAGTGAGTTGATACTAGTGAAACAACCATACGATTGGATAAATTGTTTCTTGCTCGATTTATTATTACAATTGCAAATAATGAAACATGTTTTAAATGAAATATCTAACTCTGGAAGTAATTCATTTACCTTTATAGAAATTCGTATATTATATTCTACTTACTACTTTTTCTTTTATCAGTAGTGTTTGACATGTGATTGATTTTCAGAACGTCAAGTGGAGCATCTTCGCAAACATTACCACATCTACCTGCTATCTGATGGACGCGTTAATATGTGCGGCTTGACAACACACAATGTTGAATACGTTGCCAATGCCATCCATGATGCGATCAGCAATATTGCTGATGACCCAAGCCTCTAACAAGCTCGATGTTGCTCAGGTGTTGACTTTCTTTTAAGGGCACCCAATTAAATTCACCAGATTATACTCTCTCCTCTTTGTGTGTTGTTTTCCCCAGTTTAATGGTCTCATTTGAAACTTATATGTCCGTGGTAGCTTATAGGATTACACAGTTTCTGTTACGTTTTATCTAGAAATACATATTATATCTTGCCAGTATATGAGTCTTTTTTTATTTGCTAACCATATTTGGTCGAATGTTATATCAACACTATATTAATCCATTTATTCCAAAACACAATAAATATTTATTAAAGGCACAATAAAAACAACGATTACTTATCAGGTATATAACATTGCGGGGTGTCCCTTCCGAAACAAAATTTATTGTTAACAGTTTTTTATCGATATAAAAATGATTATGACAATAAAATATGTACAAAAAGTCACACACAGACGCCATCATTGTCAATGATACATTGCAGGTGATCTTTCAGCTTTCG
>JAUZNC010056818.1:0-43161 GCA_034780395.1 Vannuccia rotundouncinata | reverse complement strand
TTTATTGCGTTTATTTTCGATAAAAGTTTAAAATTATTATTTTAGTTTTTTAAATAATTTTGCTGACAATTTTTTAACGAAATTATTTTACTAAATGTTGGGTTTATATATTTATAAAAGGGAAACAAATGTAGCCTCAACTTTGTAAAGATAGATGTATTAAATGTTTAATAAAAACTAATAAAAATTGTAAAAAATATTATAATTTAAATCTATTTTTACTTCTGTCTTTCTTTAATAATTTCTAAAGTTAAACATTTTGGCTTCCTCTTCAAAAGTTGCCATTCTAACCAGAAACGTTCAGAATGGAAAAAATCGCTATATCCTACATAGTTCGGATACATAATTTGGATCGGTATGCATATAATATATTGTAAATAATCAATTAATGTTGAAGAAATTATCTCAACAAATTTTAAAACTCACGTCGATTCCTTTCTTTTTGAGTTCTTGATTAATTTTAAAAACGATTTCTTTGTTTCTGGGACAGTAACTGATCATCACATGTTTTCCAGTAAGTGATTGTTCCGGTTTTCGAGTATGTGCAGCAGATTGTGTTTCTGGATTACAAAAAAAAAGTTTACATATGTTATATTATATAGTGTATGTGTAGTATACTGATTTTAACAAAATTATATTTACATTTCTTAAGAAATTTTTAAATAATTATATTCCTTATCGAACTACATGAAAAGTATTTTAATATGATAAATATTAAACCAAAAGAAAAACGTGTCATTATACTGGCATAAAAGTTCGTATTAAAATGTATTTTTATGAGTAATACGTTTATTACATTATTGAATTAGAATAAATTCACCATTTTGATGGAGCACAAACAGGGCTCCAAATTGAGCAGTTTCCACATTTTTAATAACTTTCAAAAATTCGGCATATTTCTGAAAGTTATCCTTTTCAAATGAATCAACTAAACGTGGTTGTTTGAGAATGTATCCAAGTTCTCCTAGAATTTGTTCTTTGTTTTGTTTTTCAAAAGAGAGAGTCCAGATAATCCGACAAGCAAGTTCGCATTCTTCAGCCATTTTAGATTTGATCATTAACTTTAGGATTGGAATTATTCCCTGCTCCACTAACTGTCGTTTGTTGGCGTCGTTTTTAGCAAGTCGTTCGATTCCTAGGTAATGAGTCGTTTAATAATAAACAAAGATAAATTTATTAAGAAAAGGAAAGAAAATAATCAGTATAGAAACAATATAATCTTGTTTTGTGGAGCTAGTATTGTGAAATTATCATATAATATTAATTATGTTCAAACATTGTATGCAATTTGAGTTATATTACTTTTGTAACAGTTTTTACCTCTTCCTAGCTGAATACTGCTAAAACCGTCTTCTATTTGTTTTTCTTTATTATGAAACCCTTCATTCAACAATTTAATGAAATAATCGATAAGTGATTTTTCAGTAAGATACGTCTTTGCTTCATCTTCGGTGGCAGCGTAAACGCAAAATATAAGCGCAAACGTCTAAAAAAACAAAACTAAAATTTTAATTTAAAAATAATATATCAATATATTTTAGATGTACTTTGATCCTATCATCATGATTCGTATCCAGATACGGCTTCACTCTAGTTAAGATTCGTTTTTCTTGAAGTTTCGAAAAATTTTCAAAGCTGTCAAACATCAGACAATTGTAGAGAATTAAAATTGAATCTAGGATAATCTCAACAAAATCCTGAAAATAAAAATGATATCATATATAGAAATATAAAAGTATTCATAAGTGTAAAAAATACAATTATTAGCTAGACAATTTTTGTGAATAATAACGGGGTATTCAATTCATTATGCAAATTCACGTAAATAAACTTTTAAAATTACCTCAGTTAGTTTTTGTTGTAAAAGTTGCGGTTCATAAAGAGTTTGAAGTCGGATAAAAACATCGATCAACTCATCTTGTTTGCAAATTTGTTTTCTGAATTGTTCAGAGACTTTAGTACAACGGACTAAGACTCCAGTCAAATTATTGTATGGAATGAGTCTATCATCGTTTTCCTCTTTGGATAAATAATCGTTAACATATTGAACTATGACTTCAGAAATCGTAGAAATTCCATTGTCTTTGATGATGATATTTGCGCTAGTTTTAAAACACTTTTTGTTTTCATAGTAGTTAAAATCTATCCTTTCGCATATCACAGAATTTAATTCTGCAGCTGAAGTTTTTACATTAGTTAGAAATAATCGTTTTCCATTGACAACTTCACGGAGAATTTTTAGTTGCGAAGGTATAACTTTTTTACACTTTTCCAGTTGTAGATTGAGATCATTACTCATCTGAAACTATCGTTAATATGGGGAAACTATTTTTTATGTTATTTGTATAAATGAAGTGGCTAAATAAAAATACACATAACAAATAAATGAATGAAACAATTAATATCAATTATTCAGAATGTATTTATATATTTATTCTATATGACACAACATATAATAATAATATAACTATTCAATAATTAATTAAACGAAAAAACGAAAATTAATTTTAATTATTTGCACAAAATCAGTTTTATATATATTAAATAAAAAACCTAATAGTAATGCAAATTAAAAAAATTGAAAATGTAACACTATAACAATATAACGAACTGCTCTGACTTTGACACTGTATAACAGTTAATCTGGATCCATATTACCAATCGCATTTGTGTAGTATATAGCAATAGTTTTGACTTGACAACTATGTAGATAAGAATGGATGTTATACTTCTCAAATTAATTTAAAATAAAATTTCAATAATTGAATTGAATTAAATATCTTATTTTTTAAAATAAACAATTTAACAAAGATTATAACGACTTTTATTATCAGTTTAATGTTGTATAAATTTAATCAATACACATTTTCACTTCATAAGTGGATCAATAACAAAAATTGGAACAAATTTACAAACTCAATATTCGTACAAACTCAACGTTTCAAATAATAATACAAATCGGTGAAAGGTTTTATTTTACAATTAAAAAAGAGCATTTCTGATTGCTTAACAACGAAGAATCAGTTTAAATAAAAATTTTAATTTGTGTTCTAACAATGTAAATAGTGTTAAATATAATTATATTTTTTCCTTAACTCTCTATTATAATATTTATTTTTCGAACCTATTGTTAATACAATTTCGTGGAGCTTATATTTTAAAACGAAAATTTATATAATTTTACAGATGTATTCAAGTCAAATATATCTAACACCTATATCGAAATATTGGCATTATAAATTTAATTTTGTGATATCAAGTACATCCCATCGACTTCTGCTTTTGATTGGAGCCACTGGACTGAACTAGGACGGACTTAACCCTTAAGAAATGACTATAAGCGAAGTGTCTCTACATAACGCGTAAAGTCATCCTCATCATATCTGACAATAATAAAATTTAAATAATAGAATCTTCAATTTTCAGAAAATTTCCTTATATAGTAATAATATAAGATTTTCAGAATTAAATGTTTTTTTTACAGCCTTTTTTCTAAAAGAATTTCAGCAAAAATTGCTAGCATATAGTATTTGAAGGATTTGCTTATCTACATTCTGAATAAATTTGGGAGTCTGCGACACTTTTGATATTCTCAATTTTTATCGACTGTTACAGTTTCTAAAAGTTTTTGGGAATTTAAAAAAAATCAAAACGGGAAATTTTAAGTATGTTAAGAAACAATTTCATTAGGTCGAAGAAAATTTGGTGCACTGACATCTAAATTTAGCTCAATTGGACTAGTCGTTTTCGATATGCGGGCTAGGGGTTAATTTCTATTTTAACCAGATAAAATTGTTTTTCAAATTGTTTAAGCTAACAAACACTATTATATTTTTAATTTATGGTAATGCAGTTTAATGTAAACCTACTCACTCACTAATCAATCATTTTTCAGGCTTGGGCTGACCTTGCATATCTTTACTAGTTAAATAAATTCCCATTTCAGCATCATATTAAATGACAAATATATTAACAAATCCCCTTAGTATTGACAAATTTATGATTATATTATTTCAAATAAATTTTCAATTTTTATCTTAATTGACATATATATATATGTACAATATTCATCTTCTGACATCATGAAAGACTTTTTTTCTGTCATAAGACTCTATATTACAATCAAAATTAATTAATCAATTATACTATTTTAATTAATAAACACATTTTATATGACATTTTGTATTCAGTTTTAATAATGGATATCCAAGAACTGTGTGTATTTATCATTTTTTTGTATCAAATACGATCATTATAGACAATTTATTTATATTAATACAATGATGAGACCTTTTATCTTATTTTCGAATAATGTATGTTAATACACGCCATTCGACCTTTAATAATAATAAAAATAATCTTTATTTTGTATAACAAGAGAACTCGTGACCAGACAGTACTCACTTATACAAAGTGCTCTATCAACTATTTCTAACACTTAAAGAACGTTTTATATAAAACAACTCACAATAAAGGATGAACAAGTAAAGGTTATAAACAATTAATTAATTTTAAATTAAATGCTCACTTTTGAAAAACAGGATTAGTTTGATCGACAAATTGATTTCGAAAGAAGAAACGAAACTGAAAATAAAAACAAAAACAAAAATTTGGATATTTTTGAAACAAAATAATTTAAACATCCGCCATTTTGGTCACGAATTCAGAATGTTCCAGTTTATACTAAGAAAGAAAGACAATCCAGCTTACATACTTTTACAGCAAGTTATAAAGTAAGCTCCAAAAAATCAATAGCTATAGTGTTGACAAGGTGTTACCTTTAGTAACGTGGTGAATACAATGAGTCTATTAATGTCTACAATTTAATATGTCAATCCTTTTGATACCCAATAGCAAAGGATTGGTACTAGGATTTCGTCAAGTGGATTTCGTATTCCAAAATAAAAATTATTCATTTTAGCTTTAAAAAAGTTCGATTTAGGTATATTTTTCATTAATACATTTCAAATTGTCCATTACTTTTTATTTTTAAAATAGTGATTTTAAAAATACCGCAGCTTACTAGTTAAATTTCTGCGCACCTTGCTAGTTAAATTGCTGTGCACTTTTACTAGTTAAATTCTCATCCAATAGGAGTCCAGTTATTTCAAGTAAAAATTAATCCTAGAGATTAATGCTTTTTTTTGGACTATCGTCTGCGGTAATTAATTCCTATGCAAAATTAAATCGTATTTAAGCGATTAAAGCACGAAAAAGGCTATAATTATCCCTTTTAAATTATTGAGAACCAAAATTCCCGACATTCTAAAAATAGGCATGACAGCATCTGACTAATCCGTCATGAGGCAATAGAGGGTGTGGAAACATACTACAGCTTTCTACTGGGCGACAAAAAGTTAGAAAAAAATGCGCAACCTTTTGAAGATATCTCACTGCCGTCAGAGGAATTTGAAAACTTGTCGGGTTTTTTCCCTCTCCCTCCGATGTAGACTTCATAACCCCTCGAAATATGTCGAAAACTCCTTTTCCTTCGGCGGCTCCCCCCCCACCAATCAAAGAAACAGAAGAAGAAAATTCCCAAACTTACACTCCCAGTACCCATATCCCACGAAGACGATTCATTTCAACAGTTCTTACAATGATTGGAAATAGTGAATGCTAATAAAACTGCAAATAAAAATGCCTACAACCCTTACTTAATCAGACAAAATATGGTAATCAGAATAATAAATATTGTATCTTATAATTATATATTTATACATATATATGCTTTTATGTGAAGCCTTTTAACTGCTTTAAATTTGGTCCTCTCCATTTCAATAAACGCTGTTAATTATATTATTTTCATATTTTATCTATTTCATAATTAATGGTTGGAAAAATTATAATTAAAAGTCATTAAAAATAGTTAAAATACAAAATATTGGCTTTAATTAACTAAGAACCAAACTGCACAGATAAATAAAGAAGAGTAATTAAAATATTAACAGCGTACACCAAGCAAGTAATCCAATCAATACCTAAATTACAACCCGAATGGCTATTAGAATAAAAATTACACAATATAGTTTATTTTTCCATTTTTGAAATCATGGATAATATGAGAGGCTTGTATTGCCTCTTTGATCTGCGCATAGAAGAGGTCACCACCAGATCATCACCGAGAGGGATGAAGGGCACTTCTGTATTCAAAGTGGAAGCCCAAGTCGTGGTGAGTTGGTTGTGCAGGTGTTCTGCTGTAAAAGGAGTTGGTTGCTGAACTGATTAAAAAGGGGAGTTGCTAGGTTGACATCTTGCAATGTCCCTAAGAGATACGGTCGATTCCTGCCATCTGGACCACATCTACATAAGCAGAACGGGGCCAGGTGTCGTAAGCCAAGCTGGTAGAGTATTGCAATGGAAAGAACGAAGAACGTCGTTGGAAGGAGAACAAACGTCGATGAAGTATGCAATTCGTTGTTGTACAGAGAAGTGCCCGAATTGAAGATATCGCGTAAGGAGAAAAGCTTTCCAGGAACTTTCAGGTAGATTGTTAGTCTTCAGAGCCACTTTCCAGATAACTTTGTTGTAGCCCTCCACCTGCCCATTGCCCTGCGAATTATAAGGCGATTTTCATTTCACGCACATCGAAGAATCTGTTTTCCAGACGCTGTCCCAGTAATGGAGGAATACCAAAATGAGGTAGTACACCGATTTAAGAACCGGTCAGCTATGAACGGTCAGATATACGGTTTGAACCGGTTGATACTCCTATCCAACCTCTCGAGTTTCTATCATCAATCCGAGAGGATATCAACCTCACGGTAATGACCCTGCTCAAAAAGTGCACAGAGTGCAAGGTTTAGCCTTTATTCGCCCTAAGGATTTTACAGATTGACCCTAATACCGGGGATATTTTCCACTCTGAAAAGCAAATCTTTTTCCTTCTGGCCATGGTTGTAACGAGTGAATCATTTTTAACTGATGTAATCGCCGGGCTTATGAAAAAGATTGAAGAATTCGTCCAGAAAAGCTTAAACTGAATAATTGAGACGGTCTAGTAGTTCGATATGAGAATCACCCGCTATCATAGCATTCTTAACTGTCGCGGTCGCGGGACCGCAGAATTCCCACCATGATTCAAGGCGTAGAAGGCCATTATCAACATCGACAACGAGGATAATGACAACTGATTTATGTATGCAGTTCTCTCCATTCTGTATTATAATGATGTCATTACTCATCGTTACCGAACAGCATCCTATAACATGTGGACTCACGAGCTCAACTTCACCTGCTTAACTTTTTCCATCACAGCTGCCGATATCCCACGGTTTGAGAAGCTCAACCCGGGAATGTTCATCAATCTATTGGAGTGGTTCGAGGAAAACTAAGACCATCCCCGACCCATGCTTCGGGACTGTTGCAATCCCAGACAGCATGTCGACGATTCAGAACCTCGCATTTTTAACATCCTGACAGTCACTCTTGTTAAGGACCGATAGTCTCATTACGTCGGAATCGCCAACCTTAATCGGCTTCTCAACTCGTACTCTGGAGGGAAGAAGTCTCAATGTGTATGTAAATACTGCTATACAGGTCAGCCGGAGACATTGGTACCATCATCAGAGTAGACCCATCACTTGTTTGAGAAGTATAAGGCCGTACGTCATCTACGCTGATATCGAATGTTCTTTGCAGAAGAACGGGAACAGAGTCGAGCATAAGGCAGCTGCTATTTTATTCCTGATAGTACCACATCCAAGACTCATAGCCGCTTCTATTAACAGAACCTATCATGTTTTTCTGGGAACAACTGCATTTACACGTCCATGATAGCTCTCACTGCTCTGGCCAAGGAAGTGTATGAGTGAAACCAGATCAACGCTAATCAACCTGAACGAATGTCGACAACAGAGGAGTCTACTCACCGGAGGACAAGGCTGTGTTATATCTGGTCAGATCGCTTCAACCCGAACGATAAGTCCAGGAAGAAGTGGAAAGTACGAGAGCACGACATCTTACCGATAAGTTTTCATTTTTCTAATTATTACAATTTAATGGAAATTCGATACGCACCTCGAAAGATGAAAGAAAATAGAAATTCCATTTAATTCTATTTTCTTTCATCTTTCGAGGTGCGTATCGTAATGCAGCTTGTCATGAGTGTAACTGGAATATAAGGCTTCGAGATAACTTTCTCTCCGTGTTTTTTCACAATTTCCGAAGGTATGACTCGCATATCATCTGCGCAGAGGGCCTAGAGAAGGTCGGATGATGGGACGTGTCGGTGATTGCCCAGACCAAAGAAAGATATATCGCGATGGACGCGGAGTTGAAGTGAGGAAGGCCACAACGACCAACCCACGGCGGAAGAAGATGAAGATCGGGTACCGTGACTCTCTGCAGTTCATGTCGGCCTCGCTGGATTCTTTAGTGGGCAATCTTGCTCCAAACCAGCTCCGACATACCCGATCGATTTTCAACTTGGACAACACCTTCAGCAACACCTCTACTCTTACCCTACCGGACCAGACTGTCTCAGTGATTCTCAAATACCTCCCAGAGAAGAATTATATAACAATCTCAGCCAGGAAGAGTGCAGTACTGAACGCTACTCGCGCGCGCGCAGAAAGCCTGGAATCTGCTCGGATATACAACTCAGGAAGACTATATGATGGAGTATCTATGCCTAGATGTCTACCAGCTTTCCGATGTTTTGAGACTTTTCGTCAGCTTACACTAAATGAGGATGGTTTAGATCAAGCCTACTATATGACTTTACTCGGTCTCTCATGGGATTCGGCTTTTAAAATGACCAGTACTAAATATCTCTTTCTCTTTATTTCATAATGTTCCCCATCTAATATTAAATATACGATTATTCTAGGTTGGAATTCTCAAGGACACAGCTTTGTGGAGAGAAGCATACGTGGCGGCATGATATTCGTCAATATTCACCACGTATCTTTCAACACACCTCGCATCCCGGACTCGTATGACGCCAACAACCTCTATGAATTTTCTCAGAAGTTGCTTCAGTCTAATTTTGAGTGGATTCCATCGGATGAGATTCTGAATCTGGATATACTCAACTTTAACTATGATGAAGACGTCGGACACATCTTGGAGGTGGATCTCGAATATCCTGAAAAATGCGAACTCCAAGAACGATACCTGACGGATCTCATGCGGGATCAAAGGCGATGATTCAACGGTGGCAAGGACAATGCGTTTCGAGGCACTACTAAGCTCCTCCTGACTCACTGGGACAAAACGGAATATGTGATTCATGGCCGGCTTCTAAAGGTCTAGCTAGTACACGGTATGAAATTGAACCGAATTCGACGCGCTCTTCGGTTCAACCAGCCGGGAAATCGTTTCGTGAGTGGATCTTGCTTCGGCCGAAGCCTTTCTCCATGCTGGCCATTGACGGAAATCAACTAAAGCGAGCCAAGGGAGGGCGACGGGCTACGCTCAACTTGGAGATCACCCATGATAACTATAAGAAGGCCTTTTAGGAGCAGAACACATTTTCGCAAACACAACGGCGTATCGGCTTAAAGAACCAGCAAGTGGCTAACATTACGTACTCGAAGAAAACTCTTTCTTTTTTTTCAGAACAAGAGAGCATAGACATCTTTAAATCGGAGCCTGCCCTATGGTAATCATCATCTCAACGGGCCGAGTGAGAGGCCAACGAGGAAGAGACAGACAACTCTTCCTTGCATTTGTGAACCGGAGGCAAAGAGACATCTAGTTGGTTAGATTATGTATTTTTTCTCCAAATAAAGGGGAGTTTTTGTCAACAAAATTTTATTTTCTCCATGAAAAATAGAGTTTTTTTATATTTTATCTAAGTTGTGCACAACTGAGTTTTATTTTTCTTCAAATGAAGTGGAGTTATTTTTATAGAGTTTTAATTATATTTTCTAGTGTATCCTTCACGATCGCTAATAGCCTGCAATTCCTGATTGTAGAACGAACCTTCAATGATTTCAATATTATCCAGTGTACGTATACAATAGGTGACTAGACTAAACTTTGAATTGACGCTATGTATAATATATTCCTCTTCAGTCCAGTTGGTTTCATAACCCATATCAAAGGTTGCCTTGTGTCTTGAAATTTGAACACGACCCCCCATAGCAAATGTTGCCTTCTTTTTCTTGAGTGAATCCTGGGAATTGCCACCATGTAAACATAGCCATACATCTACTTCATTTTCAGCTGTCACATCTACCGGAGTTCTACCAATTGAACTGTGAACACTACGATTGTAGGAGTCTAGAAGTTTTGGTAAAAGTATAAGCCACATGTGATTCCCCAGTATCATGAAAGCGTTTCACTGTCTATTAAATCGTTCAACAATTGCCGCCTTATACTCTGTTTTAATACTAAACTGTTCATTTCATAGTTTTCTCTAAGATATTTGCGTACAAGTCGATTTTCAAACTCAAGACCCTGATCCGTTTGGAGACGATGAGGCACTTGTCCATGTGTCATTTTGTGAAATAGTGTTTCAAAGGCCGCATGGAGTGAAACGGCTGATTTAGGTTTAATTGGTATCAATTACCGTCATTAGATAGCAATAGCCCTTGTTCTCCCGGACAAAGGGTTGCATTTCCACAAGGTCTGCCTGCCATTGCAAATCCATTTTCTCCACCATGTACTTTTGAAGGGGAAATTTGCGCTGTGCTGGTTTGTGTAGGGAGTAGGCCCACGGATTTTTTTATCCAATTGTGTACTCCGTATGAACCAGGAAGTGATGCGTTGTAGTAGAGACCCCTTAGAAGGTTGTGGTCGTTTAGCGCATTACGCATTACTACACTCTATTTGAATATTGAGATTATTTGCAGAATCTGTAGACGACGTTTCCTCTGGATAGCAGCAGTAGCAGCAGTTTAAAAGTGATGCCGGATTCATTAATATCTTTTTTGGGTAAGAGATAACGACAATAAAAAACTTTTCGTCGACGATAACTAGGTTACGCTTGACTATTCTGCTATGGAAAGCTTCTAACATATCTTGGCAACGTTCCACTCTCAATAGACGATGGGCTTCCGTAATTTTGTGTGGAACCCACTGCTTCGTCATCCAAATGCGCTCTAAGTCCTCATTCAGAATACGAAGAACCATTGTAGGGGCAATGTTTAGTCTAGAAGCAAGACGTCTTTTTGACAAAGTGTTGTCTTCTGTAATAGCTTCACTCACAGCAGCTACGGCATTCTGTCTGGTTTCACTGATGGGACGACCTTGGCCAGGACTCCGTGCAAAATTGTTGCGAGCTCCAATATTGAATTCTTTCAAGAGTTTTTGTATTTGGCGTATACCTCCTGCTTCATCTGGCCATGACGTGGTGAGAATGTTATGAATTTCGAAAGCAGTCATGTTATATCGGTGTAAAGTATAAATAAGGAAACACTTTCTATCAAACGTACATTCCATGTCATGTGTTAGCTGTTAACTGAGAGAAATATTGATTTTAATTTTGAATTCCAATACAACAGATGCATGGATAGTAGATAATATATAGGAGCCATGGAGTTAATATAGAGTTCATACAAGGACAGAGAAATTATTTGATTCATTTAATTTTTATATGGGTTTTCAAAAACAAACTTTATTACGGACCACCCTATAAATAATAAGGAATAAATAAATAAATATATTATTGTTTATGGGAATTATACAATTGTCCAGGCGGTGTTGCTAACTTCATCACGAAGAGATACTCGTCTTCGCTAGAGCGGTTTTCAGTAATGGGAGTAGAAAGCTTTGAAGTGGTTGTCTCCTTTTGTACTTTTATAATTCTGGGTAAAATGCTATGAAATAATTCCCACCCAATCGGGGTAATTTCTTGACGAGCCTGTCTAGGACTATGTGTAGCAAATATATTAAATCTAAAATATGACTCCCATGCAGTCGTTTTGAATCAATTTTCACCACTTCGCAGAGAGCAGTTCTCGCGGCAAATCAGAATTCAGCAAAAAAAATTCGACCAATCAAAATCGAACATTTTTATTCTTTGTTGGCCTAGATGTCATTATCTGCTACTACTCGTGATATTTCCTTACTTGAATATTTAGAAAAAAATCCGAGTTTGTATTATGTAAATTAGAAGGACAAGAACTTGACTTTCTTAACACTTGTTGGACTATCAATAATTGGGATTTAAATTTTAAAGGGAAGAGTTATTAACAGCTTCGCTTAATGCAAAATATACACCAGTTTAAAACAATTTGAAAAGTGCTTTCTAGACCGTATTTTGACGTACTATATAATCGTGTCAACTTTTATTATATACTACAATTTACATTATTAGTTTTAATTTGCATAATTGTAGTTTACTAAAATTTAAAAACTGTTTTTTCGTATACCTATCCTATAATTGTCCTAACTTTTTTTTTGATTTCTCAGTATATATTTTAAAATTATTTTAACACTTATTTTTTTTATTTCATAATTATTTTATTTCTACGGATATTTTGTATATGAAAGAGATTCCATATATGAAATAGGATCCTGTTAGCTTGATTATTAATATTATATTGTTAAACGATGTTAAAATTTCCACTATTATAGATTTATCATCTATACTTAAAAAAAGGTTTTCTGTTAATTTACCTGTTTGAAAATAAAATTATATCTGAATAATAATTGTTTAAATTAACTATTAAAATTTGTTTTTTATTTCAAGGTGACCAGAAAAATGTTTGTGATAATAATGTGCATTGACAAAAATCTCCAATTATTTGTAACATTATAACGTATAGCTAACAGAAAAAATCGTTATTAAAACGATAATTATTTTAAAATGAAACGAAATTCTTATTTACTCAAAATTAAAATCAACTTGTGATTATTGAAACATAAATTTTAAAAAGACGATCGATATTCAGAGAAATCAAAATTTAAGAACAAAACATTGATTTAATACCATCAAGTAGAATATTAATATTTACAAAAATATGTACAAATAATTTATAGTTTAAATACAGAAGATCTACAAATCTGCTTCGATAAAAGATTGTAAGCTATCAAAGTTGGCGGTTGGTGAATTTAAGTCGTCCAGAGCATATTCTTTCAGTTCCATTTTAATTCCTAATAAAAGGGAAATGGAAATACTCAGCATAATAATAATTATCTCAAATAACCATTTAACAATTGCCTTACTATAAAACATTTTTATACTGATAATATTCCTTTGCGTAATGCCCAATATCTTTATTAAAACAATTGTTTGAAAATTGTAAAATCCTGCATGCATATCAAAAGCTGCACAAGATGATCTCAAATGCAGTGCACAAGTCTCACCATGATGATCCGGATCAAAGTCCATAATACCCGGCTCCACCTTTAGGTCTCTTGCCCTCTCTCCACAGACAGCGGGACCGGTGGAAGTAGTCGATCCTGCCACCACGTCGGAGTCAGAGACCAGTTTGACCTCAGCTATGGGCGGGTTGTTGTAAGGGGCGCCCAGATGCACGTAGAAGCCACGGTTCAAGAGGCATTCCTTCTTCTGGTGGACGGTGTTGATGTGCCTCGTGAGGTTGGCTCTAGAGTTAGGCAGAACGGGGTTACATAAGGAAGAAATGCCAAGTATACGCCTGTCGAAGCACTATCATTATCGATTACATGATAAATACTTCAATTCACTTTTGTAATAATTAATAGGAACAATAAAACTTGGTCCACCTTTGACGTAAAATTGACACTGTATTAGTTTTGTGTTTTTTCCACCTCAGAATAAAATGATGACTTAAACACAAATTAATGAACTAATTCAAGAATTTTAATTCATAAATACATGCTATATTACTTATAAGTAGTATAAAAGTGGGTATTTTAAAATAACAATCTATCATTATAAATAGAAAAAAAGAGATCGAAAACAATGTTTTGTCTTCTTATAGTAATATAGTTACAATTAAATTTGATTGTAAACAAATTTCGAAAATAAACACTTGTTAAAAATAAAAATATTAATTAACTTACTTTTGAGAAAAAGCTTTTGAACAGAGGTCACACGTAAACTTTTCCAATGAATGTGCACTTCGTTGATGTTTGAGTAGATTTCCTTTCGTCTTGAGGACTTTTGCTGAATAGAAAAATTAGCAAAGCCGATAGTATAGTATTCAGTGAAAGCTTTTTCAGAAACACATCATAAAAATAATACAGTTATAATTTGCGAAAACACAATCCTAATAAAACCTTTAACATATTAATATTGAAGAGTATTTTGATAGTAATGTAATTAAGAGTTACAATGAAACAGATGAGCTGGGTCTTAGAAGACGCATAAAAAGTAGCACTCACCACACGTATTACAATGATGAACAACACCCGAATGAATGTTCTTATTGTGCTGGCTGAATTGGTAAGTGTACCGAAATTGAATGTTACACAACTAAAAGTTAGAAAAGAACACAAAACGAGTTATATCCTGAGTTTCGGAACTCATACAATGGAAGTAAACCTGGCAATAGGAAGAGGATGGCTTGAGCTTGCTCGGGGAATTCTTCCTGTTGGCTTTGGTGACCTGAGCCTGTGTGTGCTGATGTATTCGAAGATGGTGAACAGTTCTTGTGCTGGGTGCCGCGAACGACTTGTCACAGAAGCGGCAGTGGTAGGGCTTGTGTCCCGTGTGGGTGTTCATGTGGTTCGATAGGGACTGCTCACTCGCGAAAATACGGTCTGCAAATGGCCAAGGCATATTAAAATGATGACGTCACATTCGAAAACTGTAAAATAATCAATATTTTGAAATTATGAAAGGACCACAATACAAATGTCATCATTCATTTTAAAATGGTTAGAAAGAAGACATCAATTTAAGTCAGATTTATTAACTACAAAGAGGACCATTTATAGCGTTAATAAAAAGCAGAAGCAAGGAGTTTTTGTTTATGGTTTTATTAACTATAAAGAGCCTCTATGGTTTGTGTTCTTTAAATTTTATTGTTTTTGAATGTAATCAGTTCTCATTCAATTATCATTGTGAAAAGCAGTGTAAAATTATTATAAATGGTTTTAAATAAAGTAAAAATGCAATCTTACTGCAGACTTTGCAAGATACTTCAAAATTCTCTCTAAAATGGAAACAATTTATTCAGCTCAACTTATAAAATCCACACAGCAACAAAGCAGTGCCCAACTGCAGAAGTTAAGTAACGAAGAATCCAATTCAACTACTTAGTAATTAAATCACCTGACTTTGAAGCAAAGGTGTGAGGCAGTGCTCAGTTCTTTGTTGCACTGTAAACAGAGCCTTTTCTCACCATGACGACGCATGTGGGTCCAGGCAGCTCGTCCATTATTCTCTAAGAAAGGCAAAATGAGAGTCTAACAAGTTGGAATAAAGAAGAAATACTTTGAGGACTAGTTTTACAGAATGTACCGTTAGGGTGAATAAGGGCAGTGAATTGGATTTGGAATTAAAATAATATATAGGGTGAGTCGCAATTAAGTTAGTTTTTTCCAAGTCTATGGAAAGTTTATTCATTGACATTTATTATTGATACAATGAGAAGCTCACAAGCATAGTAAGTATACTCACCCTGGATTTCAGCTCCACATATGGGACATTTATTAGGCCAACTTGCAGAGTTGCTTAATGAAATGAGCATTCCTCGGCTGGAAAAGTGATAGGTAAAGGGCTCCACTTTCATTTCAACAGTTTCTGAATTTTGTTCCTTTGTACAGACAATTCGATACCAGTCCCCCTCATCAAGTACCAGAATGACCATTGGTAGTGGAGATGCAGACACCAGACTGAGAATCTTTGACTGAAGTTGTGGAGGAAGTGTGCCAAAAAGTTTCACAGGCAGAGTGTACATAATAGGAAGCACTGAAGCAGTAGGCATTTTTGAATCAGCATTTTTTACCACTATTTTGTATTTTGGATTCACCTTAGTTTTCTCATTATATAGATCAAATTGTGCCATTTTCTGAAAATATAAAAACTGATTATAAAATTTTTGATAGAAAAATAATGCTTTAATTAATCTACTATAGACTATAGTTAACTGTAAATTGATTTGAAATACAAATAATATTATAACATTATAAAAATAAGTACAAATATCATGGGGTAGTTTCTCAAAACTCTTGTAGGCGTAAGTCATAAACTTACCAGAGGGCGCCTTTCTCGAAACTCGTGCTAACTTATGCATGGACTAAAAATAGCAACACGCTGGTAAATTGCTACTTTTAGCAAAAGAGTGTTTCTCGAAGCTATCGCAGATTATATGTCATCTGGTGTTCTAAATATAGTATAAAGTTAGTAACTATTTACGAGTGGGTCAAAGCAGTGGTAAGTGCTTTTTATATTTTAATTTTGTGTTAATTGTCCTGTCTACTTAACAATAAGTGTAACACAATGGGTTTATAATGTTTTCTTTTCTTTATGAACTATAACATAATAAATATAGTTTTAAAAAGCTTTTAAATTTAATTATAAAATAAGCCAAAGTAATTTCTAAAATAGCTCCAGATAAACTTTTTTTGTTGTTGTAAAATTTGTTCATTAGATAGATTCATTCAGTTGTTTTGTGATTCTATTTATTAAGGTTTTAATTTTTATCTATAATCTCAATGAATAAAATGGTATTATTTATTGAGAATCCTTCTCAATAATATATAAATATATATACATCCAAAAGTTGTTTAAATCTATTTTAAAATAGCCTAATACTCTAAGATCAACTTAAAAATCAAGGCTATCTATCATCTTATATCTATCATCAATGCTACAAAATCATCTTATTAATTAAAAACAATCAAAGAATATACTATATAGGTATATAATATATGTTCTATTTTAATAATTTTATAGCACATTTACACAAGCCGAAATATAAACAATCAAAGTAACAAAGTCGCTATTTGTGGGCATGGACGCTTCCATAATTTAGACTATACAGTAGACAAGGTAAATATTTCGGAGTAAATCAATGAGTTATTTGTCAACCAATAGGAAAAGCTACAGTTTACGAGTGCTTTACCAGAGAATTGAGAAACACTCTTTCATCATGATGGTATGATTGTGGTAAGTTTGCAACTTGCGTGAGCTTCAAGAAACAACCCCCTGATCTTCACAAGGCTTGACTATTTTATGTGAAAAGAAGATTATACTATTCTAACAATTCAAATTAAATGGAGATTCTGTCTGTAAAAACTTATTATAACATTTGGTTTTGATTGTTGATTTTTGTTTAGTTATAATAAATAAAACATAAGGGCATTTCATTTTCAATAGATTAAAAAATAAAATAAACTTAAAATAGAGAGCTAACTATTTCAAACCAACTTGATAAATTAGGAATAAATATATAATTGTAAATTAGTTTTTTTGTAACTATAAAATTTTAAAGACATCCATGTAAAATATTCCCAAAAAAAACTATAAAAGTATTATTATAAAATGTTAATTTACATATAAAAATGGAATATATTAATGATATATTTTTAATGTCAACTATGTTACCTCACTTGCCATACAGTTTCCTCAAAAAAAAGTGTCAAACCCACCACAGTTTACCATAGAAAAATATTATGCAGGTTATTGTTATCAAAGGAATGAATATTATTGTAAATATTACCAAAATAACATGTATATGATAATTTTGCATTTTATTATTTTTCAATTCCATATTCTATAATACACCTTTAAGTAAGAAAATATTTTGATTGGGTCACCCAATCAGTGTTTTTTATTTTTTGTTTTTTTGACTTAAATCTAGAAATTTTATAATGTCAGTCAAGTAACAAATATCAATATTTCCTATAGGTCTTCATCTATTTTTACACAGTTCATACTGACAGGGTGCTAAGGGGGACACTAGCCCCCCCCCCAATAATTAATGCTTTTGGTTAATTAAAAGTGTCTGTTGGTTATTTACCCAGTTTTTGACAAAACACTAGTAAAGATTTCTGTTTAATCAATGTATATGTCATTTTATTTTGCATCTTTAATGGTTTTAAATATAATTTGATCATATTTAAGTAAAGGACTTATATTCATATAGCTTATAATAACAAAGAAAATACATTTTTAAAGATATTATGATATGTTGTTGGATAAAAAGTGTTTGGGTGGCATGATTGTAGACCCCTTTCCCATATAAAAATGGTGCCTTTAACCATTAAGCTTTAAAAAACATATGGCATGTAAAATTATATACCATTAGATAGATAATTGTTTAAAGAAATTATTAAAATAGATTCTGTTTCCTTAAATTTTAAATTCACATTCCTATTAAATATTATTGAGTTTCCACAAAAATCATTATAATCTGAATGATATTTAATATATACAGTCAATTTAAAAGGAATGAAAATATAAAACATATTTATTTATGATATTAATTCATTATTGATGCCTAAATATTAAGAAATCATTTTAAACATATCTATTAAAGCAATACTACAGAGATGTAAATGTATATGGTAGGCAATGTTGACCAGAATAGAAATGAACTCATTTCTACTCTAAATATGTGATCAATGTTTGATACACCCTGCAGGGTAAGCTAAATTTTATTTTGCATCAAATGTTGATTCAATGGCCTATCAGAAAAAGGTTAAGATCTTCAACTGGGCAGACAAGATTGAACCACATGATAATGCATAAAAGCATAAAATAAACAATGAGAAAACAGTGCAAGCACCAGGTTAACCCACTTTAGATTTACATGAAATACTAAAGATTTTTGTTCTGATTTCACTCATGTTTTTGTTTTATTTTAAGTTAGTACACTTTATGTATATATACTTAAATTCATAATTTCCTATAAATTTTATAAATTAATTATTATTTTTAAAAAACATGTGTATATTAAAATCTTTATTGATTGTGTCAACAAATCCCTTATTAAACATTGAAAGTAAAAATCGAAAGTCGGTAATTTTTGATAGCTTGCCCACCAATCCAAAAAGGGTTCCTAAGGACATGTTATATGAAAGTAAAAAAATTAAAATTAAACCGTAAAAGTAGTGCAAAAGTGCAGTGTAACTAAAAGGAGAATCTATTTTATTTAAAGTCAATGGAATATAAAACTCATACAAACATACAATTTGTTTTTAAATAAAAATAGATTGTCCCTTTAGTTACACTGAAAACTTACAGTAGCCTGTTTTAAAAAATGCGTTTTCTAATAAAAATTAAGTATAACATTTAAACAGAATGTATATTTATATTACAGTGGTGGATCCAGGGGAGGCGGGGTTGACTAGGGTGATTATAGCCACTCTCTCCTTCCTGTTTAGACAAAATAAAAAAAACATTTTTTGAAAAACTGCACCTATTTTTCAAATAAAGTTAGACTATATTTAAATAAATTTTCTGGTAAGCTGTGCCACTTACACAAATGAAGTCAAGAAATGAGCGTGAAGGTTTTTTGGACATTTGTATTCTTCGATCAGCGATTGACAGTAGAGTACGCATAGTTGCGGCATTTACAACAATTAACGTTACCCAGGAGGGAGTGTGATGTTTATTTCGCGTAGCGGGAATAGGGGAATATACAGTTGTGTTACGTTGCGCTATATTTTTCAGAAAATTGAGTAGTTCATTGATAACATTTGAAAAATCACTTTTTTAAAAGGGAAAACTAAACAGTGAGGCCTGATGCATGGCAGTATTACAATTGTTGATGGCAGTACACAATTGTATTACTGCCATGGATCATTCCTCACTATCTAGCTTTCCCTTTTAAAATAATGATCTTTAAAGACGTTTACAAACCAGGTTGAACATTGCGATTACGGCGGGGTGGGAGTCTTTGAAAATCATGCCTTTTTGCGTAACGTTATTTGTGAATGTCGCATAGGATATAAAATACCACCAAAGAAGGGTGGATCTTTTCTACGTGAGATATATATATATATAATTTTTTTTAGATAATTCATAGAAATTTCATATTTTTCGAACTATAGTAATCGAAAATTTATCACCAGCTTTCCAAACTTTATCAAACTAAAGAATCAATTTATTGTTATATACGATGAATTATAGAAAGACAAATATTTAATTAACATCTACGAGTTCGAATAGTCAAAACGTTTAACGAAACATCCGAAGAAGATCACACGGCAGAGTCTATATATCCTCACACTGGCAACACCTGGAACTGGGATAAAAACACCCGTACCCTGCAAGCCTGGACTGCTCCATATATCCTCAGACACAAAATTTGGCCACATCGTAAATTTCGTGATCGTAAGAGAATTTCTTGAACCAATACAGCCATATATATGCAGCACGCATTGATTAGAAAATGTAATGCTTGGAAACTCCTAATAGCATTCGTTTGCTCATAAATAAATAATTTATATCTGCCAATTTTACAAAATTGAATACATTATTATAAGAATATGCTATATTATACTTACCTATAAGAGCATTGTCACAAGATTAAACATCTGGTCACGGTCGTTAGGATTTTATATTTTCGAAATAATTTGTAATTAAAAAATTAAATTAAGAGTATATTATTAAGAGTGCCGTCATATGGATATATTTAATTTATTACTACAAAATAAATGCAACCGTAATACCATATCGCAGGTGTTCTTCAAGTTCCAATCACAGAAAAAATGATACAATCATTGATATCGTAATAAGGCTGAGGCTCGTGATAAAAGATATCAAATTGCAGCTGCTAAGAATTTTGAATATAAGCTATATATAGTTTTAAGTGTAATATCTATGGTATGTTATTTTCAAATTTAGATAAAAATGTATGATATTTTATTGTAATATTGATTAAATTTTGTAATAAGAAAAAAATTAAATATTTAAAAGTTTTAATACTGCTGTTTCTTTCCAATAATTATTGTAGTTCTTATTCTCTTCGATTACATTTATTTATTATATAATATATTACTAAGAATAAAATGCATTGCAATATATTTATCAATAAATTGTTTTATATAAGTTTCCCCATAATCGGAATGATGATCGATATTACAATTTCTGCAGGAATAGAAGATACGCTTTTTGTTACAAAGAGAACTAATAACAGAATTTTAACGATGTGTTGTTTTCATGAAGAGGATGATTATAATATTGTTGATGCAGTCAACTCGCCAGGATATCTGCGTACGATTTTCATATTTTTCAGACCACAAAATTCTGCTGTACATAGATTTGTTGCTATAGAAGAATATGATGGAAACGGTGAAGTATTTCGTTATACGAATCATGAAGAAAGAAATGATTTAAGCAAAGCAACTTGGACAACAGAAACAAAATTTTTCTCTGTAGAGACGCAAGAAACTCCTAATCTTTACTATTACTACTCCGGTTACAAAAAGGAAATTAACTTAACGTACATGAAGAACAAAAAGATCTCATTGTTAGATTTTAAATGCATTAATCAAACTGATGGTTTGAAGAACGCAGTAGATTTTCGAATTGAGAATTCTATTTGGGAGATGGATTTACTAACAGTGACTACTAAGCCAGTCATCTACAATTTAATCCCCACGTATATCAATTCCAGTGATTTACTTATTGCTGAATATACGGAAAAACCACAAATTATAGAAGAGTACTACGTTTTTGGATTAACAGTTGATGAAGTAAATCCAGATAATCCGGCATGCACGCTTCATGTTCGGTTTTTGGAAATTTATAACAACGGTGTATTAATGAGTAAAAACTTTTTTGGGGCGACACCCATTTCAAAAACAGAAGAAATTGACATAAGGAATCGAATGAAAGTTCACATGAAATATTCGAACAAGAAGCAATATCATTAAGATCCATAGCGATAAAACAACGTGTAAAATGACTTTTCCATTTTATAATTTGGTTATACGTATTGATATTTTTAAAAGTTATTTTTTCACATTATAATTAAAAGTTTAACTAATTTCCTTTTATTATTCGTTAAAAATACGAACATTTTAGTAGTACGAAACTAACAAAAAATGCAATAAAGAGTAGAAACAATTAGAATGAATGTCATTAAAAATTACAAGACTGTAAACATTTCCTTCTATATTTGTCATCGTTAATATTCAGCATTAGATGACTATAACAATATTTTATTTACGATAATTTACGTAAATTGTTTCTAAATCTTGAGGTCATACTCTGTAATTAAAAAAATATTATTTATTGGAAAGAAATATAAAATTAAACAATCAGCAAAAATGAAAACAATTCACAAGTAATAGAATTCGCTAATTTACATAAAACGTAGACATACTGCACAACAATATCCAGGAAATGTTACAATTTGTACATGAGCGAACTAGCAAAAAGAAGCTACATAAATATTTACCACTTAAAAATCTTCATCTAAACGACTGTATTTAGCCTCTGATTCGTTTTTCTTCAATTTGTACAAGTCGCTATCCGGATTGTACAGTTGATTGCGACAGACATCCATGCGTTCTTCAATATTGCGCAAATCTTTAAAATCATTTACAAAGTCAAATCCATCGACGCACTGATGCATTGCCATCAATTTCTCCCTGAGATCAGTTACCTTACTTGAGTCCCCCTGACAAACATTTTGTGAGAGATATTCCTGAAATACTTGAGATAATGAATTGTCTTCAGCTAAATTAGCTGCTACAGAAAGGGCTATCTGTGCTGGAGACATTACCAGACACAGATCTGTCTGATACCAATTGTCAAGGATCTCCTGCCCACTTTCCAGCATCTTGCGCAGGAGATCAGCGTCTGAGATACCTCCGGTTGTGAAGAAATCAAGTAACAATCCTGCCAACGGTTGATACGGCGTGTGAACAAGAAGGTCGTAGTTCAACTCCTCCATTAGAAAGAGTTCTGAGTTGACTATGAAATCACGATAGCGTTCTTTGTTCCTTGGAATGTTTTCCACAAATGTCATCATTGAAACGTTGAACTCTGTGACCTTGCAGGCCAAGTAGAGGCAAGTGAGCATGATTTCACGGGGATAGAAGTCCATTACGGAATGTTTCAGATAAAATCGTTTGAAGTATGTCACCGCGGTTCCGTAGACGGTCTGAGGCAAAGGTGGCGTGAAAATATTGTGCAACCGTTTCAAGAGACAAATAAATTTGCGAACAATTAAAACTTCATCAGAGATATCGAGACAAACAGAGTCATCTCTTGTGTTGTGCGATTCCTTGTAATGATTCTTGGCATCATGGTTGGCAGATTGGCGTAAATTATCTAACTCCTCCCAATCAAAAAGCCAGTTCTTCTTCTGACTACTTGTAGCAAAAGCCATATCTAAAATTAAAAAAAGAAGTTTTGTCTTTAAATAAAAACATCTATAAACGATCTTTATATAACTAAATGTGGCATTACATCTTGAAACTTAAATATTTATGCTGATAGGTAATTATACTACTTGTAATATCATACTTTATTAGTAATATATTCACACCAAACTCACAAACAAATACGTCAGAAGAAAAGTACAAGAAATTAAATCAAATGATAAAGTAGAATTTCTATGTGTCCTTAATTCTGTGCTCATTTAGTGTCATTAACAAAGGATTTCCACCTTGTTACCCATTTTGTCTGCTGAAAGACAGAATAACTTTTGTATACCATTGGAGTTCAAGAATAATAATAACGAATCACAATATTTTATCATATTCATAGCAAATTTTCCAATGCTTCAATCACATCCCCCTAAACCTTCATGTTTTACAATATTTTAATAAATTTTCAAAATTTTGTTCTAAAATTAATGTATTGGATGTTTATAAACATTAAAAATACATTTTTGATGCTTCTTTGCATGTTTCTATAAATGTTAAGTTTCGTTCTCTAAAGTTGTACATGTACTATTTATCTCCAATATGCTCTCTCTTGCAAAGATTCCCAGACATTGCTGCCATGAACGGATTTGTTCAGGGTTAAATATCCCTTGTTTTAACACGTGTCAGTCAATTCTCGAAAATGGCCCTTTTTTCAAGTGATTTAAAAACGAATCCCCTTCCAAAAGAATCTGTGTGCTGCTCTACAACAATTCTTTTAATTTTTATGTTTTTTAAATATGAAATATCCATTTGACGCATCAGGTCCGCCAGCTGACAAAGGAGCAGGATTCGATGCTGCCATCCAAGGTGCTGCATACCTGGGTATCAAAGATACCCCACGAACAGCATCACCACAAAGGTTGACTGATGACAGTGATGACAAACAAAGTAACCACTATTTTAGAATTGCAGTAAATATTTAAAAAGGCTGTGAAAGTTATTGCATCTCCAAAGAAGTCACAATTTATCTAGTATGTGCCAAAATCACAAATTAAGTAACATGTTAAATATCTTTTTATTTTGTGTAAAATTTAGAAATTCAGTTAGCTTTACCTGGTGAAATAACTATATATGCTGTCTTATTAGAATACCCTGTTATTTCATCAATTCAGTTAAAATGTTATTCTGGACTAATTGATACGACCTGCAAAATATTTGTATATACTTTCTGTGCATAGTAACAAATAATTTGTTTTAGATTATGAGGGATAAAATTAATTATTTTATTTGTTGGAATTTCTGGAAAATATTCACTGCTTAATGGTTTCTGATTTTTTTGTTTGACATATTTATGAATATATTTTAGAAAGCAATAATGCCATCTTCAATCATTAATCCTTTTTCATTACAGAATGCAATCAATAATCATTTGATTTTGGTTCTAGCATGATTTGCATTGGTCTGGTTGGTACCTTGGGAGGTACCTCTGGTTGGTACCTTCAATGCTTAGCTAAGACATCATTATTTAGATTGTGCTATACTAGTTTTAAAAATATGTTAAAAATACAATGCACCTGTATTTTTATTGCGATTCTCATTTTGGCTCCACAGAAATATTATTTGCTTTTGGATTTTGTGGCGATCCACAGAACACTTGACCCATTTAAAAACATAACTGAAAGTGGACGTTTTGTTTTCTATATTATTGCAAACGAGCTACTCAACTGGGTAGCATCATAAAGAGATTGGTTTTGCATGTAAGAATGCCAGTCCATTACATAATTTATATTTATTTCACAGATTATATGATTAATTAAATAGCAACAAGAATTATAAACATATCTTTAAATTGGGCTGATGCCATTGACAAAATAAATTGTGGATATATCAAAATATTTCAGTTATTATTAATATAGGTTTTGTTTTACATTTATTTTGTTTGATGTCTTCAAAATTTTACTTTGTTAATGTAATACTAATGGGAGCATTAATATGAAATACACTTTCATAAATTTTAATTAGAAGTTGACATTCCAACAAATTAGAAGTCCAACAGAATACAACATAAATAATATTGATACATGAAAAAATTGTACTAAATGTTGAGGGTTCATGACTTCACTAATGTCATTTTTAGCTAATAGCTCTTCCTCATTGACCATAACATTATCAATATCCTCTGGTGCCAGCTTGCTTAAAAATGGCAGAATAGATTGCTTGTACACAACACTCAAGGATAGGAATAGCAGTTTAAAAAATCCACTGAAGTCAAAAATGTTGGGGCCATATTCCCATTGGGGCCCATGTATGAAAAATTAATAAAAAATAGTAAAAACTAGGTACCAAATCTGCTGAAGATTCCCATCCCTGAACACTCTATCATCACTTCACACTTACATAATAAAAATGGTACATTTGTACATTTACAGATCACATTGACAGAATGAATGCCCTTTCAGTTCACAAATTGATATTCCCATTTCCTTTCTGGTCTTACCATGGATACATCCAAGCACACAAGGTATACCAGCTCCATCAAAAAATTTGCTGAGACATTTTCAACTGGAAAGTCAATAATTTCTGTAGTAAGAGTGTCATTAATACAAGTACACACTTTTCTATTGTTTGGCAAATGGTAGACAATGAAACACCATGAGCATCCCCAAGTGTTTTAGTAGAAAGAAACTAAGAGCATAAAGAAGTTGTTGCCTTGGAGAAAGAGCAAGGTTATGATCAGTTTGGTGGGGTAATTCTCCACCAATTCTATTGATCTATAAAGTTCTTCCCTGAATCTAAACCTTACAATGGATTCTTCCATTTGTATTCATTCATTAAATACTCATGGTCACCTATGCATTTCAGCGAAACCAAATCTTGTTAAAAATTGAAAGTGTACAACATTAAAACTTAATATAGAATATAATTAGTACAAGCAATATGTAGTGAAAACATATACTATAGTGGAATACAATATTGCATACTATATACTATAATGCAATAGTATAAATATTTACTTATTTTTATTAGTTATGCTTAGAATTATAAAAATTGATATGTTTATGAAATGCAAAGCTTTCTACACTAATGAAAATTCACTTGTTTTTTTACAAGTGTTTCAAGTCATTTCATTTTTCTATGTTGGCTGAAGATTTTCACCAATGATCTCAACAAAGCTCAATTGTCCTGTGCAGGGAGTGAATCTAATATATTGTCAATTTGTTTTTGACAGAGAATATGTGACTGCATCTCTCAAATATTATCAATGACTGCGCTACTTTGGAACTAAATGTCAAAGCATGACAACAAAATTATATATGATCTTGGATTGATTTTCCTTTGTTTTATAGTGATTGGGGTTATAAGTGCAAAGCCAGATTAACACTTATGCAGATATACTTATATAACTTATACCAGCACCATTCATGCATCGAAGCTCTTCTAGCTAACAACACCCTATAGAAATGCAAAAAAATCGATTTTTACAAAATGTTACGTTTATTTCATTTTAGACTTCCCAAAAATTGAATAATTAACCAATGAGGACACGATAAGGACACTAACTAACAAATTTGAATTTTATATAACCATTTGGAGAAGTAACTTTTCTGTCCCTGAAGACCATAAGGAAGAGATTAAGACACATTGTTTATTTTTATTTGATAGACTTTCATGTGAATATTTTCAAAAAATATTAAAATCTTTTTAGTGTTTCATGCTGATCATTTTGATACTAAATTTATCAGTGTATGTCCATTATACTTGGATATTAAGAGTATGGTGAATAAGTGTCTGATAATGTTATATATGTGTTACAAGTATAGGGTGGTGAGTTATGAAAGGGAAATTCTTTACAAGTTCACAATCCAGGCTGCATTCTATGTAGCCCAACAAGGATATATCCAGCATACATTATATACCTAACCCTATAAATATCAGCTGGTACACCACCTGATATTCAACCAGTGAAATGGCTAATTATCAGAGACTCTACTACCTGATTAGTGATAATCAGGTCATTTTTTTACATTGTATTTTGCACAAATTAATATTTACAATCTAAAACTCCTTTTTTATGTGTGGCTGCAAGGCTTTTTTAAAAGTAAATAATAAGAAACACAGTATTAATTTTAAGTTCCTGGCAATACTTAAGAATCCAGTCACAAATAATTTTTTTAGAATTATATTAAAAGTGAAGAAAAACAATATACTGTCCAAAACATAGTATTAATATTGTATGCCTGCCAACCATCAGTCAGGATTTGGTTAGCAGGTTGAACATGTCATTGGATGATTGGCAGCAGTGTAGCAGCACTATGGTCAGAAACATTTACCATACATGTTGCATTGCTGTTTCACTGCACCATCCAAGCTCCCATGGACCAGGTGCCCCACAAAGATATTTCCTTTGAAAGAATTTGAATTCATAAATCTCCACTGTTTCTCCATGTCCTTCAAGTTGAACTGGTTAGTTGATAAAAAATGGCAGCAAATATCAAAAAAAAATTGTTCCAGTCAACAAGGTATTAGTTTCATTGCTGACTATAGACTATTTCACATCAATTGTTTACCAATAAATGATCTAATACTAAAATTAAATAATGTGAAATAAGCTTTTGCAATTTATTTATGTACCTAGTACTTAATTTTCCAGCAACAGAAAATTAAAAGTAACACTAAATTTCCGGCACCAGAAAATGAAAAGTAATGCTATTTTTCTGGTGTTTAAATAATAAAATGTTATTGTTATGAAATTTATTTATTAATCAAATTTCTTTGTTAAAATATGTTAAACTAAAACATATTTTAAACTTAATGCACAATTTAAAAATGGAAGATGGAAAGGTGGTTTTTAATTTGTATATTGAAGTATCAAAAAGACAATTGTGTTCAGTTGTATAAATGCTATTTGAGGATGATTAAATCAGCACAACCACAAGTACCAAGGAAAAAGCTTATGGAATCTTTGTTATATTATGAAATTAAGTATGTGTGCATTCATGGTGGAAAGTCATATAAGCCTAGTACAAATGGGAAATGGGCCCTTCAAGGTAAAGTAATGAAAAAAATAATTATTTATAGTATTCATATTTGATGCACTGATGAAAAAAATTAAAATCCTAGATGCATAAAAATAAAAGTTAAAATATCAAAGATATATTTCTGTTTAACTGGCAATATTATAGTTTCAATAAGCATATAAATTTTATTGATTTAGTGTTTAACAAATTTGTATTCACTTTTGTCTACATTTTAGTTGTAATATACTTACTTAATATGACCATGTAGTTCATTTAGTCCCTTTTAACAATACCTATATTAGCAATTTTAAAATTAATCTTTCCTTAATTATAAGGATGCCCAAAAAGAGCTGATCAAACCATTTTTGGTGGTCTTAAATGGAAACACAGCTGTAAAGAATTGAAAGTTTTTTTCAATTTAGATACTTCATCAAAGCAAAAAGGTCAGTGTTATACTTTTTGTGTCTGCAGTAATAGTATTATTATATAAACTGTAATGATTTTATATTAATTGACAATATACCAATACTAATTTATATGTTATTTAGTTTCTTTGATTATTTCATATATATTAATTATTCCATGAAATAAATCAAAGAAAATATGTTATAACTTTTATATTCACAATTAATATTTTAGTCATAAGTTTAACTAAATAAAAACCAAATAGTAAACTTCTACATCAGTCTTTATTTTGGTCATCACATAAACTAAACTCATATACAGTAGTGCAATATAATTTTATTTTCTATATTTCAGTAATTCTTCATATGATCACAGATTCTGATACAGCTTTTGGTGGTATAAACTTAATGAAAAAAAGGTTCCAGAATGCCAGAATGTGTTTAAGAAGTTTTATTAAATGGTCTTTGTGCATGTTTTTTACATTGGCAGGTTGGAGGAAATTTAAGCAAATGTTTGACAAGCTAAAGACCAGTACTTGGATTTGTAGTTTGTGTCATGATTCTATCAAGGATGTATGCTCAATCTCATGTGTTGCTATCATAAACATTGTATGGGTATTGTTAAAACTTTAAAAGAAGGTTATAGTATGTATTGTGTTTGCTGCAGATGCCAATTATTTTAAATTCTCTGGTGACAGAAAATTAAGCACTACAATTTACATAAATCATAACACCTGTAGTATAAGATATGTCAGCCAATTATGGTTACATTTTATATTAGACAAATCTGGCTGATGTCCATTACTGCCTTAATGGTCTGGTAGTTCTATAGTCATATGGCATCTGTCCTATATAGAACTGACTGTCTAACAATTCTTTTATTTAAATCAAAAATTATCCTGTAAAAGTTTTGGCATCAGAATCAGTTTTTATTTTGTGCAGGTAAGAGCAGCATCAGTTTTTATTCAATGTGTTTGGAATCAGCATCAGGTTTTGTGGAATCTGCATAAAGTTTTATTTATCCTTAACACAGGCCACAGCAAATAAATATAAAGTAGAAATACATGAGAAAAGGCAAAACTCTTCTAAAAACTGAAACTAAATTTTAAAGCATCTATAACTCTGTTTTAAATGGGCTTGAGAACCATTATTTATTCTTTTTTGCAATTTTTTTGTAAAGCTGTATTGCCTCAGGATTTTTACCTGTATTCCATTTGTTGTACTCATAATATTTATAAATGATATATATATTATTGATATACACTTCAGTTATTCTGAGTTATTCTTGGACCAAGTTGCAGTGTATTTATCCATTAAAAGGTTAAGAATCCTTCCACTGGTTTAATATCTAAGAGTCAATTGCATAAAGTGGTATTAGCTTACTACCAGTAGTAACTCGAGAAAAATATATAAATTTAGTCCCATGCAGATTGCATTAACTGTGACCGGGAGTAAAATATTTATGCCTAGGCATAAATATTTGAAAATCAATATATTTAGTCCAATGGTCTACTACCACAAAGGGGTAGGTATAACTCAATAATTTCGATTCAGTTTTTATGTTAGCATAGGAAAAAATGGCCGGACATATAATAATGTGTTATTGAATGTCTTATATCTTTATTTACATTATACATTCATAAAAATTTATTGAAATTTCTCAAAAACTATTTTAAGTCAAATATTTTAATTTTGCCCTCAAATGAAAAGCATTCACATTTAATAAGGTATAAGGTACTTATAAATATAAAATAATTCTACTAAACATCCCAATTCTATATTGTAGGACAAAACAGTAACATCGTTAAATTTGCGGAAATCGAGAACATTGTAATGGAGTTTCCGAATTTTAAACAAATTTTAATTGGTTATTATCTAATAAATATAACATGGATTTCCCAAAACTTACACCAGGTATTAATTAGTCTAGTAGTAAGCTAATACCGCTTTATGCAACAAAGTTTACTCCCTGGTAGTAACTGCTACCGGTATTAAGGCTACTACCGGTAGCAGCTAATATAGCTTTATGCAATCGACTCTATAGGTATAATTAAAGGTATTAATATGAAAAATCATAATTTCTATGTAAATTAGAATAATGGATTTTCGTGTTATTTTAAAATAAAAAACTAACAATGGTAAGCACTTTTCTACGTCGTTCTCCTATGATAAGGCTTCAAAGAATTAATTATAAATACAATTACACGAGTAAGGATGCACCAGAATCTTCAAAAGACTAATTAAAAATGAACAGCAATATTTAAAGGGATGTATTTTAAAAAAACGTATTAATTTTTATTTTAATTAGAATTATTACAATCTCAAAAATATTCAAGAAATGAAATATTTCAAACAGATTGTTTATTTTATGATTGGTAAAAAATATTAAAAATTTACTAGAACTAAAAATCTTGTTATTTGATATGTATCCCTCTACATTTTTCATAGTTCATATTATTTTAATTTAAAAGTTGAAATTTTTTATAAAGTTGAAAAAAATTAAAAACTAATGAATGTTCGCATAGTTCTTCAGAATTTAAAATCTATTTTTACCGTTTTTAATTCCAGATTTTTTAAAGTACTATTGTAATATTGTTGCAGATTTTAAATAATCAATATCTATAACGTAGTATATTTTGTATTTTTTTGTGACATGATCGTTCTTTGGAAATATCGTTTTTAAATAAAAGAATATAGGCTCTAAAAATGTAATAAGAATTAAATTTTAAGAAAACGAAATTAAACAAAACCTTATATTTCGAGGTTGAACTTCATTATCATCGGTATTAAATACCTTATTACATTTATTTTAAATACAGGATTTCCTAGAATTCTTTCCCGGTAAAAACTATATAACAATTATCTAGATATGTATTCAGTTTTGTCTATGTTTCTTTGAAATATTTGTGATGTACTTTTTAGGTATGAATTTGAATGTATTTGTGATACTGTTCGTATGGATTTAAATAATGTTTTCCATAATAGCGAACCCACAGTCACAATAACTCCGCGTCCATATCCATAGGTATTAGTTTTACCGTTCGTTTTTTCGTGAAACTGGAGTTTCAAGAAATTTTTTGAGCTTATACTAATATGTTTTTTTCATTCTCTTGCTGTTGCATGCATGACAAAAACTAAAGTACTAGCATTAAAAAACGCATGAAACTCAAATTTCGCAAAAAATGCACGGAAAAACGCATGGTGTGGATGCCATGTAAAAACATAGAAAAAAAGTAATGCATGGTCTTTAGCCTATAAAAACAATTATTAAACAGTTACTGGAGCATTAGGGGATGCCAATAAACTTTAATGTCATTAAAACTCGATAGTTTGCAGTGTCAGTGAGAGAAGATTCCACAACATCAACACGTTGTTTATCTGATAAATTGGATAAGTCGAAAACATGAATAGGACAAATACTAATGAAAAAGGATATCCATTTACAAACCGCTATATTCGCAAAGATTGAGGCAGATCGAAGGGTCGAGTTTTGTGATACGTGATGATTGAATACTTTGACTGAGATCCAGAATTTCTGAGAATATGGAATTTTTCAGATGAATGTGTATAATTCTTCACTTTGGAGATGAGTGAATTACAAAAACAATGTGCATTATTGGGGCAAATAAAAACCAAAGCATCCAATTTTGAACCCTGTTACAGTATTGGCCTAGATTAGTTTTACCGGAGCTATATATATGGATTAAAATATATATAAAATAATTCAGACAGATATTGTGTAATATTGACATATCAGGACGAATTGGAGAAAGCAAAGTGACTGGTAGTATGGTGCTAGGTACGTGTAGAAAGATCATTCAAGACCTAATGAAAAACCAACAAATACTTACAGACCCACACGTGACTCTTATATTCAACACTAGCGGCTATTCTAAGCTAAATAAATTAGATGAATTATTTTATGTGTAATAAAGTTAATAATCATAATAAATGCTTTTTGTGTTAATTATATTTTTAAAGACTGATATGGTAACTTATAATCTGATTTGTTATATGGGGTAACTCTGCTGCAGTTAATTGAACCCCAAAGATAACAATGTAAATATTTTTCTGAGTTAATCCTCGAGTTAAACAAATATGTACCGAATTCAAAAATTAGTATATTTATAAATAAACTAATTATAAAAAGCAAAACCATATTATGACAAAATAGAAATAAATTTATTTTTGATTGTATACTGTTAATCAAATATAAATACAATAAAACTCTATGAAATATATTTTAAAAACATTTCCTGGGTTTAAATAGAATAATAATAAGTAACAAAATAAAATTTTAAGAAGGTAACTGTTACATTTTCACGTAAACGTGCTTCAAGCCTAACAAATATTGGAACGTAAGTATATTTTTATAAATCGAGAAACTTAATTTTTGTATTTATAAAGAAGGCTTGTAAAGATTGTTATCATTCAATGTTGAAAATTGTGTATTAAATACCGCAATTGAATCTAATGTTGTCAGTGTTTCATAAACCATGTATCGATCAATGTATTATACGTAAGTACAAATAGACACTTCGTTTTAGAAACATCAATCATATAATCAAACATTTTCGGAAATACAAACAAATATTTTGCAAAATATTTACATTATAAATAAATTATACCATCTGCACTCAAAAGACATCCAGATGATCAATATCACAAAACAGAAGCGGCCGTTGAATTCGGCATTCGTCGGACACTATTGGGAATGGGCTGGAGGAATCGTCCAGTTTTGTTCCATCGTGATTGGCCGGCATGATTGAACACAGACTCTGGACCGAAAGCGGACTCCTGACCTGGATGATCGAGATAGAGGCGGAATTTGTGAAGCATCTGTCCGGGCCAAAAGGCATTGCTTCTAACCGGTTGAATGGACGCGTGGATTTCTTGATTCTCCAGATTACTAAAAGAAGTAGGTCGTAACGGATTAAGCAAAAGAACGTATTCATTAACGTATAATATAATTTAATTTAAGATAGATGACAATAATAGAAACTTTTTAAATATTTTTTTAAATTCAAGAATTAAGTAAAATAAATCTGTACTCGTTAAAATGTTACTTTGAAAATTATTTGATCAATAATTTGTAGTATGGCTATAGTTCACCTTTAGTTTTATAAATACAAAATTTATGTATTGCTCTATTTTGATATATAATGGTGTTTTACCTGAGCGTAAAATGCCTGGGAAAATGGACAAATGATTAGAACAATTTAGAATGGTTTTTTCGGATGACAATGAATATATGAACCTCAATATCAAAAACAATTCTATAAATATGTTTAATCTTAATAAGACGATAACAAAATGTCATTTATATTCTTTAAAGGCTTTCGAAACGATTCCTTTCGGGTTGTAGTCGCTCCCAACTCGACTCTAAACGCTCCAAATTCTTTAATAAACCCGCAAATGTATCACCAAACCACCTCCTTCACACTCACCCTGTGAGCTTCTCGTATTCCTCAAAGGACAGCCAACAGTCCACTTTGCGCTTGACAGTGGCCCAACCGGTGGTCAGGTGCACCCTGTACTCATCCTCATCCTGCTCCCACAAGTCCTCCTGGGCCGGCAGCCCCCCTCCCACCTGGGCCAGATTGACCCCTCTCCGTGGACCGTGACGCGCCACCTCCTCCCCCTCCAAACCACCGCCTGTACCTCCAGACAGAGGTCGGCCCCATAGCGGGCTGTTGGTACCGACCTGCCCCGCCCCACCAGCACTGCCGGCTTTACTGCCACCACCAGCACTCATTTTGCCACCGTTGCGTCGTCGGTGAAGGCGAACAATGGCCTGTTCTGCCGCCTGTTGGCAGTTGGCAGTCACCTCCCGTCGACAGAGCTCCAGTTTAGAACCAGGGGGATGAATTTTACGACGCATTTCCCTCAATGATTTGTCTTTTGGATAGAGCAGTACTAGAGCCAGAATAATAAAGAGCTCTTCAAATATACAATCAAACATTTTAATCTACGATTAATCTCAACCTTAAATCAATAAATTGTAATTTATCGATCAAGTCAGAGAAATAGATCCCATAATAATATTAAACGTTTCATTTTTGCTGATTACAAAAACAAATAAACAATTGTTTTAAGAATTAAAAGGTAATTATATAAAGAATTGTATTTAATTAAACGTATGAATTTATTAATTATAACAATAATAAAGCGAGGAATAATGACAATTTCTCCTTCTTCAGGTATCAATGTGAGTTCTCTGCTTTTTGTAATTAGTATTTTCTACGCTATATATACTTACCTAAAAGTTCTAAATATAATACAAAAATCAGTCATTTGTGAGTATGATTACTATAAAATATTTGAATACAATGGTTACCTTGGTGGTGTTAGCAATTACATGTTACAAAATGCAGACTTTTGTTAAAAGTGAAATGCCTTCTATTGTAAAAAAAATCAGAACTATTTCTTTTTATATATAAATGAATAATAGTAAATATTGATTTTTGGAGAGAGAGTTACGTAATTGTGTGTATTTTTAGAAATAAACAAACGTTCAAAAATAAATATTATCTGCATAGTAGAATTACTTGATAACTAAAAATTATAAAGTGAAATAAGGAAATGAATTACTATAATAATATTAAATATCATAATATAGTGTATAATATAATAGTGACCATAGACATTACAAAATATACTTAGTACTTATTAGAGTGATATCTATGTATGTGAAGTCCCAATTATCGTACAATAAGTGGTTCAATGAAAATAGGAAATAATGTGATGTAAATGAGAGTCCCTTCATATTTACCACGGCAGTAAATCCAATTGATATTATGCATGCTGAAAGTGTTTTATTGAAGTGGATTTTAAAATCTAATTGATTTTGAATATAAAAATGAGTTAATCATGAAATTTAAGCATAAATATGGAAACACAAAAACATTAATTTCCCCAACTTTTACTTCAATAATTATAAATTCAGTAGACGAGACAATTTCTTGTCATTTGTAAAAAATACCAATGGAACCTTTTTATTTAATGCGTATATACTTTCCGTTTTAGCTTTCCTGCGTGTAGTACCCACACTTTATAAAAATATATGTTATCTAAACTTTATAAAAAATAAAATAACTTTTAACGTGTCTGACTAAAGAAAAATATCATTACTAATTAAAATCACAGATATAATATATATTTAAATAATTTTGTTATAATAAATTGTTCTGGACACTACTGTAACAATTTAAGTAGTATACTAAATATTTGTGAATAAAATATAGAAAAAATCAAACATTTTCGAATCACCATTTTTTTCTATTCTAGTTGTGCTATGTATAATATGAAAAATATAATGTTTCACGCGTTAAATTTGTAATGAACAAAATATTTTCAAACCTAAAAATTTCCACTAAAATAAATAATTATCAAACTATAAGTATTATTAATTTCAATGAAATAATTAAAATTAAAAAGAAATGCATAAAATCCAATTTAAACTATTGCAAATCGTAAATAGTATTTTTGTCTATCTATCAAAATTAGAATTATTTCGGTCACCTTTCTCCAAAAGCTTTTCATCAAAGGAGATTCCTTTCTTCTGACAGAGCTCCAAAATAGCAGAGTACTCTTTATAACGATCCTGACGGTATCTCTTTAACTCTACAGCAATCTCTCCTTCCAACTGGGAGTCATGAAGATGGTCGTCTACAGCCTTATTCCCCGTTTTTACCGGTTTTGGAGGGGACGGTGGAGGTTTCAAAGTCTCATCCTCTAACGACTGGGACATGGACGTGGGGGGTAGAACCGCTGGACTTTCAGAGAAGTGGGGCTATACTCAAAAGAAAAGTATTCATTGTCTATATGCAATTAATTCAAACATGGAAAAGTAGACAAAATAGTCATATTTTAATTTATGTTTTTATAAAAAATCGACTGATTAATTTCAGTTTTCATGTTCAAAAACCATTGATAGAGGCATTGGCGAAACTTCTGGCTAATAACCATTTGTATTTATTTAATAAATGTCCTTCTCGTATGGATAAATTGAAGGAGGAGGGGCCCAACTTCATAAAAGGGTTCATCAAAATGAACAGGGGGCATATTTATTTAAAAAATATTATGCGGCCTCTTCTTTCAGGAATAAGCCTAATCCAAATAATGTCCTTACCCCGCATCCACTATATCTATCTATTCTGTTATGGAGAATATTTATCTATATGAGCTACAAAGAGGCCAATGTTTCAAAATGTTTTTTTAACTGTTTTGAAGGGGGCATACTTCTTGCCCACCGCCTCTAGCAACGGGCTTGAATACTATAACAACTCTAAATGTAGTCCAACAACACTTAAATACAATTCTGTTATTTCAAATATAATTACCTTTTTCACAATTGGCGGTGATTCAATTCTCTTCAAATGTTTCATAGCCGACAAAGGCTTAGGATAGCTCTGTTCTTCTACATTAATAGAAATATTTTATCATAAATAACAAGTTTCATGAACAGAAAAACACAATATTAAAAAGATTGTATTTGTATTGGTTGAATATTTGGTTTCTATGTTCAATATTAAAAAGATATTTATAAAAAACAGCGACATTAAAAGGTGATAAAAAAAGAAGAAAATAGATAAAAAATATAAATATAAAAAGGATTTCACCTTGAGCTAGGTCTGGGGTTATGGAAAGATCTGTGGAGAAGGTGAAGGTACTCCCAGTTCGACCTGGAGCAGAGAAATAAAAGAGGAAATAAGAACAATTTCAATTTCGGAATGAATAAATTTGGCTGTTTGATGTACTTGTGCTTCTGCTTTGTACTCTAAACTCTTCGAGGCCAACCGCAAGTTCCTTGTAATTAAGTTCGTTCTTCCCAGCGTAGTCCAGATAGATGAAGAGATCTTCTAGCACGTCTTCAGGGACTTGGATATCCGCCTGTGAAGTCGATTACAACACGAGTTAGTAAATGTTGAACTTTGTTCTTCTATTGAACACCTTTTGTGTACACATTCGTGTAAATTAACAGTTGAAATGAGAGAGACTTCGATCAACACGATCATTTATTAAATGAGACTTAATTTGGAAATTGATATTCTTAAACCATCAAAAAAAAGATATTTTTAATTCGGCAAACTTTATTTTGTGTTTTTCTGAAGCAACAAGATAATAAGCGACGCAGAGAGTTTAACAGATGAGGATATATTCTTTTATAAAACCCTGCGAATTTGCACAATGCATTACTATTAGTAAATGTATAGAACTGTATGTATCATTACATATATTATAACACAGTAAAAAGATATTACTACGTTTATATTTGTTAGTTCGACGCAATTAATGGTTCCCACAGAAACCGAATTAAGCGATCGTATTATTATTGTTATATGATTTTGTACTGTATTGTAATTTACCCGTCACATATAAACCGTTGATCGAAAGATTTATTTACACAAGTCACAATAAGCTTTACAAAATGTTACGATATTTTCATCCTCACCGCTTCGAAGGATTTCTTGAACTCCTCTCGAGAAAGCGTCCAGCTTTTATCCTTGTCTGTGCAGGTGAACAAATCTAAGAGACGTAATTTTTTCTTTCTTAACTCTTCATTTATTACGCTGAAGGCGATGGGAATGGGTCGTTTGGCGGCTTGCCTCGCAGGGCTCGGTGGTCCTTCTGGTTCTTCCTATAAATATTGTCGAAATGATAGAGAACTATCTGTCTATAGGAAATATTAATGACACCAGTTGATATAATATGTTCAAAAACAATTAGATTAAAACAAATCCATTTACAAAATTATCTACAAACAACCAAGCTTATCCTAACTTAATAGTAATACTGTGACAGTAAAAAAGAAGACACTCATATATATAAGTAGTATACCTCTTCTTCAGAATCGTCAACAGCTCTGTCCCGCAAGATTTTCCTCCACGCCTTCAATTCGGCAGGATTTTTATTAGGTTTCCCTGCTAACCACTTATCAAGGTTGCCAATAGTGGACAAATCCTTTTGTATCTGACGACGCTGTGCCAATTTGCTCGCGTAGTCCGCTTTCGCCAGCTCTGTATCACTAGATACACATTCCTCTCTGGCCCTGAATCTCTCTTCCGACTGGGACAACTTTATCTGTGAAGGCTGCGACATTGGTGTGTTGAACAACTCGCAATCTGTCGGCTTGACTCCATCACGGGTGAAGGCCATTGGTTCGGCGACAATGATCCGCTTGCGACCTCCTTTGGAGTTACCAAGCATTTCCATCACGGGCCGCTGTTTGCCGAAGTATTTTAGAGCAGCCTTGTAGTATTTGGCCTTTTCAAGATCCTGATGTCTGTATATGGACAGCTGTTTATGCAGTGGGAGATGGTCCATGTTATCTGGGTCGTACAGATTGTCGAAAGCTTCTGAGAGAATATCGAGTACCGAATCGTCAACCCCAATGTCATGAACCTTCATCACTCTGGGCTTCCGTGGAGGTTCAACGACTTCAGGAGCATGTTTGAAGAACTTACGAACTTTCATTATGAAGGATCTTCTCGATACAATGTTGTTCTGAGCAAAAAATACAAGAAATTTGATTATTTAAGAAAGGAAATTATAGACATGCTATTGATTAAATTAAACCTTTTTATTAAAAAAATAATTTCACGGATTGTTTGGATGTTGAAATGAGAATCAGCTTATTTATTCATTTCATAGCTCCTTTAAAAATTCGTTTGTTAATTGTCACAATCTGTGAAAACAGGAAGTTAGTCCAAAACTGTTGAGTCCTTTTGGTGTTGACCATATGATCAACCAATTTTACATAAAAAAAACCAGGTGTGTAGGATTCTATGTAGGATACTGCCCAAAACTAATCTACAGCAAAAGGTTATTAAATTTATTATAGAAATAATATTTTAGGATTTTTAAAAAAATTTTGTAAACAATGTAATAATTTTTTTAGAAGCCCTCCAACACAAGACCTTTACCTTTTACCGATGATATGTTAAAATTCAGGTGGAATTTGTTATTAAGTTGGTAACTCTGACACATGTTGTCTTCTGGCAGATATTAACATAATTTAATTGTCCTAAGGATATTTACTGAAAGAATGTTTTATAAGAAGGACTGTACTAAAATTAAAATCGAATTCTAATTTCTTATGTTAATATTTGAAATATCTGCACACTTACATAACATTTATTATAAAAAAATAACAAAGTGTATTTTTTATTTAATATGATGGAGTGTGTATATTTACATATAATTTTATTTCACTTCAAGTAATTATAGACTTTTTTGTGAAGGTTGATTATTTTAAAATCATTTAACTTTACTAGGAAAAAAAATATTATTCGAATAGTTTTGATATAACTCTTTTTGCTATAATTATATTTAGTTGTATAAATTTTAAAAGTAGCATCAGTCATCAATTGAATTATGTTTAATATTGCTGAGTTAATTATTGGCTTAATAATTTATTTTCTTATATCTAATCAATGCTGTGAAACTACTAATTGTGTTTTATAAAAGTATATTTTAAAAATATATACAGTTTATTTAATTATACCTATAAATAATAACATCATTTTAAAAAAAAATAAACTACATATAAATATATAAATGATAAAAAAATATATTTGATATAAACAGAAATGAACTTTTCAGTAAAACAAATAAATTTTTCAAAACCAATATACTATTATAAGTTGAAAAGTAAATTGATTCAATGAATAATTAGTGATAGAATTACAAAATAAAAAGTATAATAAAATATTAAATTCAAGAAAATGGTCTAAAATCATTTCAAGTTACTATTAAGAACAAATTGCAACAAAATTTATTTTTTCATTTTTAGTGAGTGGCCAAAAAAGTCCTTTAAAATGTATCGATTTAATTTTTAAATGTCTATTAAAGGTCATTATATATAAAATTGTGTAAAAAAGTAAATTAGACAACCTTAATCCTCATAATATATTATCAATTTAGATCTAACATATTTTTATACTTCAAAACAGCAAACCAATGACATCATAAGTCAAATAGAGGTCAAAAGGCAGAAAACTTTTAAAATTGACAAATAAGAGCTTTTTGCACCTCTGAACATATATAGTATTACCAAAATATATGAACATATTATGATGAATACACACTCAATGTATTTATCTAACATATTTTACACTCTGAAATGGTTAACTGATGATGTCATAGGTCAAAAGAAGGTCAAACATACAACATATGGAAATTTTGGCAAAATAATGAATGGCCAACAATAGTTTGTTTAAAACTTACAATAAATATAAACAAAAACTGAAAAACAATAAAATATGAAATAAAATGAAACATATTCATCTTTAGCTATCTAGCAACATTATTGAAGTGTTTTGAAAGTAAATTATGGAACATCATCAGATAAATCATCCTCTGCAAGAACTCCAATTTGTTGCTGCAGGTCAATCCTGAGAATACACCACAAGCACTGGTGCATCATGAAGGGCCACATTTTTGACAGGGGCATATTATACCTACACACTCATTTTTGAAGTGAATTTTGTCACTTGCAGCAAATGTTAAGGAGTGATGATAACCCTGAAGAAATGGGTTCAAAGTAGTCTTCACTCTGATGCCATCCCCAGTTGGTAGAATGTAATTTGTCACTTAGATTTACCCAATTTCGCACCTGTTAGAACACAAGTAGACTCTGAAAATATGCTGCAGAATTTATTGGAGGAAGTGTCTTCACATCAACAGTCACTTGTGCACAAAATATGTCATTCTAAAGTTTGTTCAGATTGACTTTACAATGCAAATAACATGTAGTCAAGATGTTGTTTGCATCCAGAAATGACATGAATTAAGGGTAGATGGTGGCACAATTGCTGTCCAAGATTGAGTTTGGCTGCTCCAATTTTCCACAGCCATGGTTTGTTTTTCAAGGTAGACCAACCCTCAGATGTGAAAATAATATGCTGGTCTACTTTCCCATGGAAGAGAATTATAACTAGGAAGTTGGTATAATTTCCTCTTAACACCTTGAGATAAGTCCCTGCTTATGGTTGTCTTGACAATAAGCAAATATTGGCATCATTATTTGAGTGGATGCCTTTGATACTTTTCAACAAAAGATATCCACAGAACCACTTGAAAGATGCTTGCTTGTTTTCCATGTTACACAAGAATTCTTCTTTGGTTGTATTTTAGTTTCATGGTGTCAGTAAACACTACTTTTACTCCACTTTTCCAATTTACACAAAGCATCGAACAAAGCTGCCTTTTGTCTTGTTGCAAAAGTCCAGGAGATTTGAACATGGATGATAAAAAACTGCATGGATCATACTGAAAAATACCTCCAATATTCTCTCTGTCTTCCTGACCATTTACTATGGTGATTAGGCATTGGAATAACAGATATTTTTAGAACTTTGTTTCCAATATCTTTTGCAGAATCATCTGTGTATATTACTATTAATCACTTGGTTGCCAATGTATTCTTAAACCTTTTCTTTCATGTATACACTGCTGTATGCATTGTTGCAATACTCCTTCATTTTCTCAACAAGATCAGAGATAGTCAGTTGAGTGTCTTCATTTGCTTCCAGGTAGTCCATCACTTTCTGGAAGGCTTCTGCACACTTAGTATGGTCTGAATGACCCAAAAATAATGCATTTGGCCTTTACATAGGTGATTTTGTATGTGAATAAACAATATGTATTTGATTGTGACTGTAACATTTGGGAGTGACTTTACCAACCCAAATCTCAGCAAGTTTGAGCGAAATTTCTAGATTTACCAATCTACAGCTTTTTCCTTCACTTTACAGTTTGATTGGAGTTATTCACTAATAGATTGAAAAAAATTACACTATAACACATTATTTTGAATATTTAATACTATAAAATATTGGCCTATATATCATGATGACATCTCACATGACATTACATTTGTCAACTATTTAAAAACATGAAATATATCTTGGATGAATACATTTGGTAGATTTTTATTTTATTATATAGGGTTTTCAGCTGTTCAACATGATCATTTTGCCAAATTATTATTTTTTAATAATTATTTTGCATTTTGACATCTATTTTACCTATGACTTCATCAGTTAAATATTTTTGAGTATAAAAGTATGTTATATTAAATGGGTATATGTTGCATTTTGTTGGTATTATATTGTAATAGGAATAGGGAGGTCTAAATGGACTTTTATTTAAATTTATATTAAATGACCTTTAATTTGATCTTTTAATAAAAAACTATTTAATTTTAGTGCCTTAGGGTAGACACTTCAGATTTTAGGGGACTTTTTCGGACACTATCCAGGCTTGTATGCAGGAAATTTTATGGAGGGGATGCAAAATTTTAAATGTGGACTAATATAAAATATATGTAGCATAAAAATGTCTATTCTAAAAAAATCATTGTTATCTAGTGTAAAATGTATATTTAAATGGATCTCTTAAACAATTTGGTGGGGTGCATATGCATCCCATCATACCCACCCTAATTGAATATGTTAACACAGGGCCGGGCCAGCCCATGCGACATGTCGACCTTTGTCACACCATGTTTTTAAGAGAGAGCTGGGCGCCTTCCATAAAAAATGGAGGCGCCTATCTGCTATAAAGATTTTAAAAATTTATGTGGGAAA
>JAUZNC010056817.1:0-13782 GCA_034780395.1 Vannuccia rotundouncinata | reverse complement strand
TTTTTTATTATTATCAACATAAAGTTATACATTATTTCATACTGGGGATAACAACTTCGGCGCCACCCTGTATAATACCAATTTAATCGATTGTTCTACATATACCTACTGTCCAGGAAATTAACAAAACACAAACCTAAAGGGGTCCTATTTGTATTTGAAAATTTGTATACAAATTACAATTTACTTTATTCCTTTAAAATAAAGATAATTTGATAATTTCCTTCATGTGAACATTGAAAGGGCAGTAATTTATTTTTAATGATCAACTGTTTCCGTTTTAGTGACCCAATCGGCAGAAGGTCAGTCACAAATGGTACAACTCGAGATGAAACCGAGATTTGTGCGAATTCAGCTTATTTAATAAAAGAAATAAAATTTTATGCATATAAGATTAAATTATGTATGGCTGAATCTTTTTTGCTGTTTTAAATAAAGTACAAATGTTTGAGAAAAATATTACAGCAAACAATGAAACTGAACTATTTCAATCCAACATTAGATAGAAAAATTAATTATAAACTAGGCAAAAATGCGAAAAATAAATAAATATATTTTTTTAAATATGGTTCTAATAATTAATGAAAAATCTTAGATAAGGTTGCTACACTTTTACGTTAATTTTCTTCATGCGCATAGAAAGATTAACATTTCAAGAAAATATAGAGAATTATTTTAAAATGTGCATCATTTATTATGTATAAGAGCGTATTTAATATATATTATCAACACAGATGTACACACATTTACAAAAAAACACAAGCAGTGAGACTCAAATGTCCTTCCTATAATTTATTTAAAATTGTATGATAAATGAAAAGTAAACACGAAAAATCGAATAAACAAGAAGCTGAAATAGAATTTATGAAAAAAGATTGATACATAAATGTATTACTTAGAATAGAATAAAATACTTTAAAATATACAAACAATTTCAATCAATTTCTTATAGCCGTGTGCTGATAAATATAAAAGCGTATATATATAACATTCTTAAATAATTAATTTCATGTCTAAATGTATAAACATATGTTAGACTTTGTTTTCAAGTACATTATTGATATGAAAAATTGTATTAATCAAAAAGTAAAGCTGTTCCTAGGCATTCTTTTTTTTACTGAAGATCGAGCAAACTATGTACATTTCAACAATATTATAAATATTTAAATAGAATCAATACATTGAAACTCTACTTCAAAATAGAACAAACTGTTTACGAGACGAATATGTGCATTGAATATAATGGGTCTTCTGTTTCAATGTAGTTCTAGTACTGTGGGTAAATTATTTCATATGCTAAATGTATGGGTATAATTTCTGAATGCGTAATTTGGAGGTCGACATTAAACCCAGTAACCCCAGGAGAGTTCTATAAACATAAAAAATGTTTCTGTTGGTTTCCAAAGAATGAGTCATAAATAGCATCAGATAAGAAAAGTCTTCTATAATAACAATGTATTTGGGTTCAATAGAAAACTATATATCTGCGAAGTGAAGATATTTATGTTGTGCGACTATCATTAAATTTCCAGTTTCTTAACAAGATTTTATATAAAAGATTTATATTCTATAATCTAAGCAGAAATATATGAAAACAAATAAATTAAGAGTTCCAAAAACAAAATAATAAAAAGAAAGAGACTACAACTTGAACAAAATTATTTGCATAAATAGTAATAATTATTTTATATAATTTTATAGTTTAATGCAACCATTAAAAAATGGATGAATTTGTATATACGAAATGATTGATAAGAAATCCGTAGTTAATAGAAATGATTCAATTTGTACAATTAAATCTATATTTAAATTATACTTTAAAATAATATGTTATGTTGTCAAGGGTCAAATTGTCACAACTTTAATCCAAAAATGATCACAATTGGTTAAATGCATAATATTCAAAATTGTTCAGAATAAGTTACCTGTATATATATAAAATTATCATTATCGCCATACAATGCTGGATTAAAGATAACACCTCCCCCACGCCCAACAATTTTAGTCATGAAATCGTGAAGTATAACCATTGCGGTAATCAATTAATTAAGCTATAGTGTACAGCATATTATGTAAAAAAGACTAAATTAAATTAGTAGCACAGAGCTATAAATGAACTATAATAGATAATAGAAGGTAAAAAGAATTATGGCGCCACACACTGAATTCCTAAAATTAATTAGAAAGATTAAAATCGTGACTAATAATGTACGAATCATAATTTTGATTATAAAAACAATGAACAGCAAATATACAATATATGGAACTCTATTTTACACAGCACTATGATATATATATATTGTTAATGTAATGAATATATAATATATGAAGTATAATACATATCTAATAAGAATATTTTACGCATGGAAGAAATCGAATGCAATTTTTTTTAAAATAGTATCAACAAATTCTGCAAAATTGAATAGCTGAAATAATAATTGTAGATAAAAAGAAAGATGATAAATGTTTTGACACATTTGGTGTGTTAACTGCGATATATATAAGGATGTTGGAGGTGTTAGCAAACAAACGCTGGATTATCATAAGCAGACCTACTGCCACATTTCTGTTGTGAGCACTCCTGAATTGGATTGGAGGTGCCCTGTTCGACGGATGTAGAAACGGAGAAAATGTTGAAGTTATGGAAGTATTCTGGACATGGTGAGGTAGATAAATCGTTGACAAAGCGATTGACAAACATTACCGGTGTCAATTTATTTGTGACACAAAAGTTGGCAAAAGTCTGACACTCGACCAAATGGTCCATCACCTCAGCGCGGTCATAGAGCACAAAAAAGATCGGCTGGGTGGACTTGTGGATGTGCAAAATCAGATTGTTCGTGTCATGACGACAGGTCGGGCGCACTTTGTTCTGCTGAATTGTCGTCGCGTCCTGATGAAACAGTCGAAAGTGTTGCAACAGATAGTCACTTGAGGGACTGAGGTTGTCAGGCGGAGCAGGCAGTACCAGCAGATTTCTGAACCCATAGAGGTCAGGATTGCCCGTTTCTAGCCCTCCCGCGGTGTAGGGCATCAAACAGTGGGTCACGATGGACAGATTGTGACAGCCTTGTCCAATAACCTCGTTGTATCGAAGGCCTGGATGCGTAAACATGTCCTTGATTTTCCACGAAAGCGAATCGGCGTGAACTCCCACTGCTGAAGTTTTAACATACTGCGATCCAGAGGCCGGATAGAGCTCCGGTTTGAAGAAGAGGCCTGGATGCAGCCCGCAAAAGGATCCCTGGAGATCGTCGATGATGCCGGCTTGCAGCGCTCGAATGATGAGCTCGGCGACAAACTCGACAACAGCCTTGACGGCCTTGTAGCCTTTGAGCATGCCCAGCTGGTACTCGTAAGTGAGGCAGACGTGCGAAGCAAATCGGTTGATAGCGGCGGCGCGTTCAAACTCGTCTGTCGAAGTTCTCAAGTGGATGAGTCGAGCCTCGGCTAAGTTGGGGAGTCTAGAGAGACTAGTTCGATTACGCTTGGGAGTGCTCGGCAGAGAGAAGCGCTTGAGAATCGGAGAGCTCAGAATGGCGGCTTTCTCGCGTGACGGAATGTGGCGCGGAGACTGGGTTGTCCGGGGACTGGACCCCCCGGTACCACTCGACGGTGGGCGAAAGGCGTCGGTCAACTTGAGTTCGAAAACTTTGGCGAGGTGGTCAGCAAACCACTTGAGGTTGAGGAGTGTCACTTCACGACGCACGGCCGTCTGCTCCATTGCTCAAGTCTGGACTTTATTCGTTTTCTCAGTTTGTCGTCTCCCCGATTTCCTTGTTTGTCTGGAACAGTGGAAGGGAAAGAGACAAGGTAGTGTGCGTGTGAATTGTAACACCGACTGGCATGATGGCTAACAAAACTTGTTATGGGATATAAATAATTCCTGAAAAATCGGAAGTTTCTGGATTTAATTTTGTACAAATCGTTAATTAAATTTTCACCGAAAGAAAATGATGTCTGATAAATTTCCACTATAAGTTTTCGTAAAAAAAATCAGACACATAATTATTAATACTACTAGAAAATAGTTTTTTAAAAATTAGTAAATATATTAATAGTAAGAAGATTTTGTTCTAAAAGGATAACACAGGGGTTCAATTATCCATCGCTATGTGCATATCCAATATTAAGTCCAGGAATTTAATAATTATCTTATCTTTCTTCATTATTTACTTTGCCCCCATTTCCAATGAAGCTTTGTCAACTTGACTGAACCAACAATAAATAACAAAGTTATTCCCCCAAGTGAAGAGTGAAGAGTCCTATATAGATGCAAAATAAATATATAAATAAACAGGGAAGAATTTTCAACATTTTAAGAATTTCTCACTTCCTCAAACATTTTAAAATCAATAATTGACCTTCTCGATCATGCCCGAATATATTATAGTTCCTCCATTACCTGATCGAAAGCACCCTGTAAAGAAATCCCCAATAAACTGATCATTAAAGAGACATGATACATAGCTACCATTATATCTGACTAAATTTATCTCGTAAAAATACAGCTTGATATTTGAAAGGAAAATATAATAAAATTCCAGCACACTCCTAGTCACTATAATAATATAGATTTAGGAAGATTTACTCCTTATTCATTCAATGATTGACATACCAATGCCGGTGAGTTTTACCTATATAGACTCATTATACCAAACAGGAATCTTTTATAGCGATGATGGGACGCGGGAAAGGTTCAAATTTATTACCGTCAAAAGAAACTTCTGCTGCTTACATCACAATCAATCAATAAATTCATTTTTTTATCAGATCCAGGAATGTCGTGTAATGCCGTGTTTAAAATAAAAGACAGTATAACCCAGTGAGTGTTATAAAGTCGTGTTCAATATGAAAAGAAGAAACTTCAAGTTGCCGAATAGAATAAAAGAAAGAGTAAAGCAAACTGATCAACTCTTCTAAAATGATATTTGATCCTCAAATATCTACTTAGTGATTTTCACTTTGTCTTGACAAAAAGTAAGCAAAGAGTAGATCAGTCTTGATCCCCGTTTATTATAGGAGGAAGCACTTTCTTAGAGATTGTCGTTCTTTCCTATTACGCCTTCTATACTATACCTCCTACTTCTCCCCGCGGCAGGCCTTAGTTCTGTCTGCTGTTAGATCAAGATTTGAGATGTGTCTAACTGATATCATCTCTCTCTATTCCATTAAGTCCGCATATAGAAGGAGGACTGGGCCGCCAACTATCCCGCAACACAATCTCGTTCAGTCAAGTAGCAGGAATTGAACACTGCAAAAGTGCTGATCAACTCCCATCCTCGCAGAAACATTGGGAATGAAATTATACACACGGAATTGGCTAAATATAATGCAATTCTTGTTGGAGTGTATCAGAGTAAAAAAGACAGCCATTGTTTTTTTTACCAACATTATGTCACATTTTTATACAGATAATTATAACAATAATTGGAAAATTAGAGACTGGACAAGATAAGCTCCACTAAATCTGGAGTGATTAATGAGCTCATAGTTATTTAGCAGTTAAAGGTATTAGAAATGAGTTTAGCGTATGTATAACAACTTTTATTCGCATAAGCGAGTAATCAAGAGTTAATTTCTTCTGGAAGTTATAAAAATTGTCAATAAAATTTAATAAAATGAGATATATTAATAAAGAATAAGGTATATACGAGTGTTTATAGGAAGAATTATAAGCGTTCCATTTTATATTATATACAACATGAATTGAAGGAAATGAATATAAAAGTGAATGGTTAACTACTATAAATCTGATAGTAACATAATTATTTTTGTTTGTGTACTAGTGTTTCTAGTGTACGGATTATTCTTTAAATAAAATATTATTGTTATATTGATGACAATTCATCAAACTTTAGTTCAAGAATTAACCGAAACTTGACAAAAAACAATAAAATTGACGTCCAAAGGGAAATATGTAGAATTGAAAGAGTACATTGTATAAGGTAAAACTCAAGAGATTATATTACAATGTAACTCTGAATACGCAGAATAAATATTTTATAAGCAAAGTTTAATCAACGAACAATACAGTTCAATGCAAACGGTTTAAAACAATTACGCTTTCCAGAGTTGAAAATGACAAATTTTATATACATAAACAAAGGAATTTATCGATAATGGCAAATCATTATTATAATAAACAAAATTTCAAAATCGTTAGTCTGACGAAATTGTTAATTTCTCATCGCAACTTGATCGGCGAAAATAATTTTTAAAAACCTTATTTTAAGAAGAGGTTTGCATTATTATAGAGAATGAGAATGTAAGCAGTGGGTGACAAACCCTAATACTTAGTCACGACATAATGATGAATCTTGTGATCAAAATTTTTTAAGTAATATATAAAGCTCACAAGATAAAACAATTTTTTAATCAAATAAACAACAGTTCTAACCAATTTTTTTAAAGAAATTAAAAGTCGATTTTTATGAAAGGTACATTTCGGAATTTGATTAAAAATGCGTCGTCATTCCTTTCCTTCACTGATTCGTTTGAATATCCAATGTTTGTCAATTGCCAATTTTATTAATCATTTTAATGTAATTCTTTAACCAGATTTCGTCAAACAAAACAGAGGTATCAAACCGTGAACAAGCCCGTCATTTGTGAAATCCGAATCATAGATTCGGAGCCGTGCTAGAAAGTCAAAGCTTTTCAAATTCAGGCAAAAATTTTAAAGTCAATGCGAAATTATATTTACTTTTTTTTTACATATAGATGTTATCAAAATGGTGGTCTTAATTTTTACAACTCTAAATTGTTGAACCTTTCCGATCTGTGTGCCAGTTAAAATATTTTTAAGAGTGAAAATATTCTGCGGAAATATTATATAATATGCTTATATTATAACATGTATTTAATAAAAAATAATATGCGTGATTCCATGCACAGATTGTTTTTCAAATATCAAAATTCATAATTAGATGTATTGAAAATGAAGAAAACAGGATTTATAATTGCTTTTTCAAAATATTCCTGCTGAGAAAGAAACATTAACTGACACACGAAGGAAATTGTAACGGAAACATATTTACTGAATAAGATTAACAATCATGACATGAGAACCAGAAAACTCTTCCGTTATATAAGGATGCAATTAGTTTGTGTCTATTGAGATTGACAGTGTGAACATATACACTAGGGAAATATTAGAAAATATCATAGAAACATCATCCATTACTATAATTATTATCTTTAGAAATAAATAACTGTCAATTAAAATTAATAACTGTTATGGTTTAGGGCTGATTTTAAAAAATTGAAAAGTAGATACCACTTTTTTAAGTGTAGTATATAATAACATTATTTAAATGTTTTATGGACAAATTGAGATAAATATCGTAAACATATGATTTGAGCCTGAATTGAATTCTACATCCATACTATACTAAACAGAATAAATTATTAATAGTTTTATATTTTAACATATCGACCTCTTTCTTACGAAAACACCAGACTAAGGGTTTTGTTCAAGAAGTTGGAACAGTTTACACATACATATGAAGCAATGGGAAATATTGGACACGACCAAAGTTTTATTTTTTAAAAAACTGAATATCTGACTGAAATATAACACTACCACGTCAGAACTAGTAAAACAAAGTTGTTAAGACAGAATATTTTATCATTCAGTCACACTTTATAACAGATACAAACTCGGTCAAATATTCATTTAATGGAATATAACAATTATCATTAATACATTTTGTTAATTTTCTCTCTCAAAATTAACACATTAATCAAGGGAAGTGGCACCCATTACGGACTATTTGCGTGTGAATTTATTTAACGATCCAACAACACGCTATAGTATTGAGTTTAATTCCGATTAATAAATCAAAAAATTCCATAAAGACAAGCGGAAATCTAACTTTTATACATTTAATGTCTTTAAAATAGCTGTCAAAATTAAATTCAAGACAATTTCTCATTAAATAATTCTACCAGAAGTTGAAGATTAGAACAGAAGTAAAAATAAATTTCTTTTTTTTTCATTCTATACATGAAAACAAAAGTGTTTTTACGCATACTAAAACAAAATAAAATTTTACTTGGACTGTAACTTTGAAAACATTTAATAATACTTAAATATACTTTCCAAATTTTAATGACAGGCCCACTTTCGTTTTAATATTCATATTATAATTTTGTATCTTGGGATATCCAAAAAGTATTATTGATACAGAAAAGATAATGATTTTGTATATAATAGATTCTAGAAAAATACTTCGTATATATTATATTTATTAAAGCAGCTTTAAATATTTATGATTCAGGTTGTATATGTACTTAAAATTATATATATATTTTAATATGAAAATGTTCGAAATGCATTTATTAAAATACAATTCTCTTTTTGTGTTTTTATTGTTAGCGAATAAAACAATAATTTAGAATTAGACAAGAAATAAAAATAAAATGATAATACCTACGCAAAACAACTAAATAATGAAATGAATACACAGAAAATATTTGAATTGTAAATTCGAAACTTTTTAATTTAAGTATTACAAATACGAAAATGTTTAAGCCTTTAATCCATGCTTATATGGCATCATAGCTATAACATAATTTACAGTTATGGCTATTGCCGGTAACGTATATCTTCATACTATAAGGCGGAATAATAAAGTTAAAACCTTTTAATTCAATATTTTTATACTTGTAATAAAATGTCGGCTTTATTGACTCAATGTTTCTTCTACAAATATATAAACTTTTGAGCAGCATGTTAACATTGTTATGAATGTGTAGCCTAGGTATATGTCAGCATTTTTAAAGATATGTTACATCTAGGATTATCTGAATAGAATTATCAAACAAAATTTTTAATTAAATTTATTCGGTTACTAGCTGTAAATAATCGGAATATCTAAATCATCCAACCCATCAGATATCTACAGACACCTGTTAGTGATATTTATGTTGTTTACATAGAAAATGATTAAGGATATTTCTTATTATAGACATACAAAAGTGTTACTTTGTGTTATTTGAGGACAAAGAAGAGGAAAATTTTTCTATAACTCTCTAGCTATATAGATGTTCATTCAAGACGAAAATAATATAGCACCTATTTAATAATAAAAATTCCTATATAGACTATAACAATCAATTTTATCTGATGTAGTTTTGATCTTTGTACAAAAAAGAACTGTAAAACTCCTCCAAATATTCATTGCTTCACTTGAAACTCAAACCTGTCATATTTGTGTTGTCATGTTAATAATGTGTACACGTTAAAATTTATTTAAAAATCAATAATCATTTTAGAATACGCAGATTATTTTAAAAATGGATCAATAGCTTGTGCCGAACAAAAAAAATTTAATGAAAAGATTACAAATAATTAATAGGTTTTGTTTAAAAAATTGTTGAATTATGAATATATAGTGAGGTCGTGTGATGAAAGGATTACTTAGAATTGGTTGATTAAATCTTTTAAAGAAAAAAGAGAATATAGTTATGGTTCAGTGAAGTGCAGTATATACTGTCAGTTAGTAAATAAATAGACTATTTTCAAATCAATGCTACAGTTAGTCCCAATTGTTTTATAATAGAATATTTTGCATTGATTTCCAAGAGTAGAACTCATAAAACTAGAAAAGTGAATGAGATGGCGACTGCTAAACTATTCAGGGAAAACTGACTAAAGAATCGCATTTTATATGAAAAATAGATTTATGCATTTGAGTTTCATCAATTTAAAAGACAATGAAGGTAAACAAATCGTTCGATGCAACGGGAAAGCTGATGATTTAAAAAAAATAATACCTATATTTAATAAAACGAAGAAAAAAATTGTTGTGTCTACAATTAATCCTAAACGAATAGTTAATCTGATAAAATATAAAAATAGAAGAAATTTTTAGATTACCTAATATGAAAGTGAAAATGGAAACAGAAACTAAAACAAAAAGTAATCGGCTATGACGGATTGTGTATTTAGGGTTACGCTTTAATAAATTTTGTCTCACAAAACTGCCTTCCTCGATTAACTACACCACACAGTAAAGTACAAAAAATTACAATTTAAATTTTGTTCCGATATCTGATAGGAAATTGTCTACTTTAAAACGAAATTGTAAGAAATAGAAAAATTAATTTTAATAAAATTAAAATGATTTTTAGAAATTAATTCATATACAGACTCCAATAGAATCTATAAAATGTTAAAGAGTGTATTAAATATAAATAAAAACTAACTTTATTTCGTCTGAACTGTTTAATAATTAACTGAGTTCTGCATATTAAATGAAGTTAAACAGTTTTCAAATAAAATTACGAAACCTAATATTTCACTCTACAGAAAGGTTTTTCTACAATTAACTATTAAACTTGGATTAAACCATTAAACCTACTTGACATACCTGATTACGTAATTAAAATATTAGGATGAAATATTGAATCCTACAAAACTCCAAACATGATTAGATAAACAATTTAATTATTATATTAATTATATTTAATTTACTTAAAATAAATTCTATTTAATACCAAACTTAGTGTCAATTTAAATTTAATACAATTAAAAATAGTTATTTACACTATTATAATCAGACAGATAATACATTTAAAGACTCCTTTTGAAACTTTTCCAAGTTTTCAAGACAAATTAAATTCTTTTAATCAAACTTTAAAACCATCCAATGTATAAACATTTGAAAATAAAATTACAATCCAATGATAATGAATTAAAGAAAATAAGACTACTTTATTTTAAAAACCAACTGAACCAGATGTCCCCAGAATACTACTTATGACATATTTGATAAAAAATATGGAACCATAAACAATACTTTAAGAATTTACATAAGTTTCTTAACATTGTGTTGAAAATATTATATTAAATAAGTATACTTATATAACACATAATAAATTAATTTAAAAACAAAATATATAAATTAAAATTAAAATTAAAATATGATGCAATTAAGACAATAAAAAATAAATAAAATTTTTAAATAATCTAATGTTATTATTTCAATCTATGACCATAATTTCAATGATTGAAACCTTCATCAGTCTTTATCACAATCTTGAATGTTGTTCACAATGAACCAAGTCAATTTGTCAAAACATCAGATAAGTTTTCACAATTTTAATTAGAAGCAAATTTAGATACCCAAACTATTGTAATAATGGTATATTAATAATAAATATTATAAAAAAGTAATTGATTATATATTATTTAAAAAAAAAAGAATTTCTAACTGTTCAATATGCAATAATTAAATAGCTAGTTACAAACACACTTTTAACTATTTTTAAATTAAGTTCAACCATCTAATTATATATTTGATTCAATAGATTAAAATAATCGAATTGATTAACATTTAAAAATGTAATCTAAAAAAAATCTACTTTGAGAATTTTATATTAATTGTAATATATATTTAATTAAAATTTTAATATATTTAATACAATTTGAATAAAGCTATTGTAAAATATAATTAATATTTAAGAAATAAGTTTCAATTAATAAAAACTTTTCTAAAAACTTAGTTTATAGTTCTACATTAAACTTTAATTTAAAAATATTGGTTTCATAAAACATTGCGAAAATGTAGCTAGTAGATGTATTTATTATTTTGAAATAGTTTAATTCATACATTTTTAGTTGATTTTCAGTTAAATTAGGATGAATAAGAATATAATAAGTATTACATTTCAGCATTCCCATGCTTTGGAAATTGAAGTGACATTCAAGTGATTTTCATGGGTCAATTATATAACTATAAAATTGTTTTATTATATTTAACATTACATGTATATCTTAATATTTATAATAATTGCCTATTATTATATATAAAACAAACAATAGAACACATTATTAATATATTAATAAGTTTGATTTTTTGATTGAACTGGACTAAAATATTATTGTACAAAATTTAAAATTACAAAAATTAATTTTACAAAAATGCATAAATTAATACAGGAATAATATCCAAGGTGGATCCAAAAACCTTTAAAAAAAATAATAAATTTTATTCAATTAATAACTAATACATTTAATAGTAATTTAAAACTGCAAAATAGCACAACTGAGCTCTGTTCTAAATATACAAAAAGACCTACATTTATAGATACACAGGCATACAGTCATTGCTCAACACTCTTGGCAACCTTCTGGCAGAGGTTATTTTTATTTATTTATTTTTATAGCCCTAACCCTGTTGGTGCAGGACCGCCCCTATAAAGGGAGCCAAGAGGGATTTAAGTGGGGCCCATTTTTAACTTCCACCATATAGGTAGCCCTGTAGGAAGCTATGTGAGAATGCCAATTTATTTTATCAATTATGGGACAAGCTGTGTCTCAAACTTGGGTTGCCAGCTTAGTTGGCAGATGTGCCAACCACTACACCACCACAGAGGTCTGGAGTGATGGTGTTAATTGCATCTTTAATTCTGTTCCTCCATTCTTGTAAAGAACATGATTTTGCAGAATAGACCTTGTCTTTGATCACACTCCAAAGAAAAAAATCCAGAGGTGATAAATCTGTAGATCAAGCCAGCCACTCTATGGGACCTTTATGACCAAGCCATTGTCAAGAAAATTTTGAGTCAAGCCATTCTCTGACAATACAACCATAAAGTGGAGGATCTCCATCTTGCTGAAAATAATATTGATCTCAGGCACAATGGAACAGGAGGGGGCTGGGATATGAATCAGTTCCCCCCTCCAAAAAATCAAAGGTACAACATTTGTTTAATTTTGTTTTATAAAAAGGTGCCAATAAAAATTATGTGGGCCACTTTCCAGAAAAAGAACATTTTATTAAATAGTCTGTTGCATTTATTTATTTGCAATTTGTCTAAAAAATGCAAATTTTTCTTAAAAGGTAAAACCAATGATCCCCTCCTGGGAGCACCCATTCCATTTAATTTGAACTTAACCTCATCAGAATAAATAACTATATTAAAAAATATCTGGATCATTTATTGCATATGCAAGGAACACTTCACAATATTGGAGATGTCTGTCTGGATCATCCTTGTTTAATGCTTGTAATAGGCATGCTTGATATTGATATAAGCCAAGGTCATTCATTATGTGACCAAGTGAATGTTTGGGTATACCCATTTCTATAGATGGATGTTGCTGTGAAATACTCCTTTTTACATATGTAATATCAAACAATAATAATAAAGTATTGCCTAATTTTATACTAAATTGTGAAATTATGTTGATGTTATTCCTCTAATTACAGAAACAGTAATAATAATGAGATAAAAATCCCTTTATGATTAAAATAATTTATTAATTAAAAACATATACAAATAAATTATTTTAAACATTAAGTGGGATTTTGTATCATTATTTTGTATAGAATATGTATAGAATATCTGCAATCGGTGTTAGTACATTTATAATTTAAAAAAATTTGTAAATACTAGATTATATAACAAATTAATAACAGAGATTATATGAAAATTATTAAATACTGATAGATTATGATTGATATGTCTTGTAACTTAAATTAAATATATATGTATGTTGCATCTGATTGGCAAATTCATATGATTTGTGAACCATATGTACCATTAGCAAATAATGGGTAAATTATTATACAACTATATTTGCATTATTTTCTGTACATGAACAAAAATGCTGTTAGAGAATTCATAATTCGCAAATCATGCATGTATCATTGAAGAATATTATTTCTACAAAATCAGTTATCAATGACAATATTAAGGATAAGGTTACTCCGGAGCAGTGTTTAGAATATAAGTAATCAAATAAGCACAACTGCTCAAATAACAAATTAC
>JAUZNC010056815.1:0-13786 GCA_034780395.1 Vannuccia rotundouncinata | reverse complement strand
GGGGGGGGGGGGGGCCGTTCGCACCCCCCCCCCTCTGGCGACGGCCATGGGTTCAACTTCAATGGAAACAAATGTAAAATTTATTTGACTTACCTGACTATATCAACAAAGTATCTAATTTCTCTTTGCTATATGTCACAATCCATTCTTAAAATAATTTTAAAAAAATTATGAATAACTCTGGTAATATGCAATTTGAGAAAATTTGAATAATTTTTACTAAATTTAAGTTGATTTGATATAATTACATAATTAATGTACCTACTAAAGTATATAAGCCTAATTATCTAAATATTTCATTTATTTTTATTACATAAATATACAATGATGTTATTTAAAAAAAAACAAATACATTAATTCACACAAGATCCAAATGAAAAAAAATATTAATGATATAAAGTTTAAAAAAAATGTTTAGTAAATTAAATCTGAAATCAACAAATAAATATAAAATCATGTTATTCTTTGACAATAAAACTAGGAAGTTCCTTTCCTCTATTTATTTATTTCCAAGAAATCTGCACAAAACATTGTCACGGTTCGGGCAATCGATACTTGGGACGATTTTCTGTTACTATAGGAAACCGAGTGTGTCAAAAGTGGACAGTTGACACCCCTCATGAACGAAGATTAGTCAATGATAACATCCCAGATCGAACTGTTGAGAATGCATCCAACTTCTGTCGAAGATTGGTCGGACCTGGTACCAATTGGTGTTACACTGACTGTGGATTATAATACAAAATGGGAGTACTGTAAACTGCCAAAATGTTGCAATCTTGGTAATTATTTGATTTTATGGAAGGTTTAAACCGTTGTTTTAATGATGAAAAATTATTGAGTGATAATTATTATAATTTTATTTATTAATTAAAAGTTTTGTTTCAATTTAATGGATGCATTGATCATATTTATGTTAGAAAACAGCTGTAAGAGAACATTCGCAGCAGTCGTCACTGATGGATATTTGAACATCAGCTATCACGAAACTAACAATGCTTCTTCCACAGCTCCATTTTTGTACGTTTTTACAGTTCGACGTTTATCAGGCCGTGTGTAGCCGCCACTCATTGGTTTAACTGTACTGACTGCAAAAGAACCAAACATTCGGTGAGAATTAATTGTACATAATATATTGTTAGACTATAATAGCGTGCAACTTGAAGCTTTTCAATAAAAACTATATATAAATATATTTCTACATTTGAATACATTTTTACAGGTTGTATATGAACATCAGACAGAGATTTTCAACAACGATTGTTCAAATATATCAAAACACGAGTTCCGGAAAACCGACAGACATTTATCTCTGAGACTATCGTGTAAAAAGGATCCTGCTGTATATAACATAACTCTCTACCCGGTAGATGACGAAGGTCCCGCTATAACATTGTCAAAACTTGTTGGCTGTTTTAAAAACACGAGAGGTAACACGGGTGTTCATATTACTTTTTGTGTAAATAATAAACTAAATTTATGCATTTTAATTAAATTCAGATCTTAGTATATTAAGAAACACCTTTTTATATAAAATTTCTTTTAATTCCTATATTTTTTATGGGAATAAAATGTATTAAAAACACAACAAAACTTTTCTCAATTCAATAATTCATGCTCATAGTTAAAGGTATATTCTTGAAATTATTTTAAAGTAAAATGCAACGAAATACGTTTCGGAAAGGTCTCTTTGATCTCTTTTTGATATATTCTTAGGATAAACATTTTGATAATTTCCTCTTTACAGCAATTTCAAAATATCCTACTTCACCCTTCTTCAGAGTGTTGTGGATCTCTTCCGGTACTTTTATAATCTTACTTTTTGGATGTATCATAATTCTGTCGTTTTCTTATAAATATTGTAATCACAATTCATCAAGGTAAGATAAAAGATTATTTATAATTTATACAGTTATTTAATTCAATTATAATTCGATTGCATAATGGGTGTTTTACATCAAACTACATAATATATAAGTCAGCTTAAATTCAATTAAAATTATAACGTTTCTAAATTAATGATTCTAAATCCATTTTGGTGCTCAGAGAATCTAATATTCACAGAATTTATTAGTTATCACAGAATAATTTCACTGTCTCAAACATATATATGATTAGATTTCTATTAGATATAATATTTATTAAGGTCTCATTAAATTTAATGTGATAATCTTTTAACCAAATATCTCTACTCGACTATTTATATCATTAATGAAGTCCACCTTTAAAGAAAATGTTACATTATTTTATACAAAACAATATTAATATGAAATTCTATTTTATGCAATAGTTTACAAAATGTTATAGAATTGGAAACATTTATATACCAAACAAAGTTATGTTATTTTGTTACAAAATAATGTTACAAAATTATAATTATTTTTCATTTTAGTGTTCCTACCTCTGTTTTTCAAGAGAATGAATATGAAATGACACTTCATGATATGAAGTTTGACTAATGTTTGGATCTATGAATCTATAATGTTGCATAGTTAATTTAGCTTTTGTAAAACGGAATAATTGCCTATTTCCATATATAATAATATTTTAATTTATTATTTCAAACAAAAAATAAGTAAACATAACTTAATTTTCATTTGATTAATCTGTATCAATATATCCGTAATTGGAATAATATATTATTATTTTGATCCAAAATCTAACAAATATCTTTTCTCAATTTTATATTTAGTTTATTATTTTCAACACAAACTATTTTCATTAACATTTACTAATAAAATCTTTTGTATTCATTGAATTTACATAATAGACTACATTCCCATTAATTTATTTACAATGTATTCGTTTATGTTTATTATTAATTTAAAATATTCGCAGTTTTTTTAAATTATTCCAGTGTTTTTTATAATGCGCAGATATAAAGATTCAATGTAGTTTTATTAAATCATGAATATTTTTTTATTTACAAAGTGCAGTGTGACAGAAATATTACAATGTAAATATATTTTTGTAATAGAAAAAATAAAAAATCGACTTATTTAATGCATAATATTTTCATTAACTTATAACTTATTTTTGATTCGGCTCACCTGTCAATCGAAACGAATTCGTATAATTTCCTCACTGGAAATGCTATATTGGTGTAATTTATTTTTATTTGATAATAATTTACGCGCGCAATTTTGAATAGTCAATACTTTTATTAGAAATTTTAATAAGTGAATTAAAATTTACAAATTCATTTAAAATATTAAAATATTTTAACAGTTAACACAAATAGCCAACTCATATATAATTGTTACTGCATATGATAATATACAATGTAAACTCTACTCATATACCTATCTATAAATATTTGTCGGTTAGATTTTAGAACAAATTTCTCGCTTAGTTCACTTCGAATATAGCGCCCTAGGAAGAACTCCCGAATGTACTTGCGAAATTATTACATTTAATATCAAATAATATTTATTAAACGATATAAATATTTATGATAAATGTACTAATTGGATCATTAGGTTGGCTTTATTGGCTAGGTTAGCTAAGAGTGACCATAAACATTACACTATAAGATGTTCGAAAAATTAAGTGAAAATACAAACTAAATTTTATTGAAATTTTTCTAAATCGTAATTACGTACATAATTTCTTACAAAGATTAATGTAACAGAGAAAATATATTTATTAACAACAATTTCTTTATAAACATTAGAGTAAATGTTGGAAATGGCCACCGTTTAGTTCTTGACATTATCGAGCTTGACGACATATGCTTGATGACACTTCCAAATGTTTCCTTTGAAATTGCTTTAATTTCTTGTTGGATATTTTCCTTAAGTTGATTGATCGTTGTTGGGTTATTTGTATATACTTTATCTTTCAAACAGCCCCAATGATAAAAGTTAGATGGGTCAGATCAGGAGACCTTTGTTGCAGGAAACAAACCCTTCGACACCAACCTCGGACCAAAGTATACTGCTCCAAAAGACGAGCCGATGTATAAACAGTGGCATTATCTGTTTGAAACCACCCTATTTTTGTTTCAATTTCAGGCAATGTCGGAATCAATTGTTCAATGAATATTTGATACACATCTGAATAAACTGTCGCGTTGAAAAAGCAAAAGAAAATGCGTAAGCTTGACATGGCTGCCCAAACTCTAATCTTTTTGAATTTGTAAGGATTGTACGATGACCAGTATCTGCTGTTTTGCGAATTTACATATCCACTTAGATGGAGCCAGGCTTCCCTAGGCCGGCACGGGATTGACTCCCGCCAGAATAAAGAGAAAGAGATTTATTATATAGATTTTAATTTTCAACCGATAAAATGTTTTGACTGTCTATGAGTATTGTTGATAAAAGTGCTGTTTTTACTAAGAAACTACAGGAGGAATAAGTCTTGAAACCGTTATATCTAACGTTTCATTATAGATATAAATATAAAAATTGACTAATCAATTATTAGAAACCCACTCTATATAATAAACGTCTATTTTTTCAAAATAATAAACATTGTTCAAATAACACCCTTAAAACCATTGTTGCTATGCTAAATTGCGGTCCCTAACAAAGTTTTTTCATAAAAAATATTATTCTCATCTTTTGCACATTTCCAATGTATTTTTAAAATTTCCTCAAAATCTTTAAAGTTTATGGGTCGTTATCAGTGGCAAGAATAATAAATAATAAGGAGAATAATGACGAAATTATTCGATTTTTAAAACTTATAAAAGATACGGACATGAAATTTGGCTTCCCGATTTAAATCGAGGCTGCGCAACCAGATGCAATTAGAATTATTTTAAAATATGAAATCGTTTGTTACAAAAGGACTTGTTTGTTGAGGTTTCAATAAATCTACGGTGTACTATAGACAGCTAACAACCTACTATCGTTGGTTTAGATGCGGGTTTCGGATTTTTCAAAGAATGACGAAACATGAAATCATTGTTACTCGCCCTTATATTTTGAAGTAACATTTAATAGTATTTATTTGTTTGAAGAATATGTTTTGTCATGGACATATTTTGAAAATAATTTAATATCTTAAATATAAGTATAAATATTTTTTTTAAATAAGCTAGAGAATAAAATATTTAAGGATAAAATAAGTTGGTTTTATAAGAGAATATATGAGCAAAAAAATTAAAATAAATATATATATATAAATAAATATATGAAAAATAAAGAAAGATAGATAGAAGGAAAGAAAATGTTTATTATAATATATTAAAATCTAAATTCACATTCTACTTCTTTGGTTTTTTAGATTTGAAATATTCCTTTTAAAATATTAATAAAGAATCATAAACCAAATAAATTATAAAACGTAATAAAGAAAGAAATCATAATTTTGTAAATACTAAAGAAATATTGTTTAAATATTATTTGGTTATTAAATCCAGATTAATTAAATTAATTGCTGCTGTTCGGATGTAAAACGGAAGTTCGTGTCGAATGTCCAGGGTGTTTGAAGAGTATAAATCACGTAAAATAGCTGAAATGTAAAAATATAAATATATGAAAACTACAAAATATCCATACAATTTAAAAAAAAATAACCAAACTTAATTCAAATTATGATAATTTAATAAATAAAAACAACTTTTGTCTCAAATGTAATATCATCGAGGACTACTATGATAATTATGAATAGGTATTATGCCTATTAGGAATATGAAAGAATCATAGATATTACGGAGGACAGACAAAATCCCCCCCACCCCCCACAAAAAAACAGAATTTCAATTCAGACCTCATAATTTCACAAAATTTCTAAAAATTATGCTTTTCCTAATTTAATTTTTCTGTTCATACAATAATTAAAAACAGTTTTTGTCGAGATTATCATGATAAAAAATTTCAGCCTTTATAATTAAATACAATCTTATACATTTTAAAAATATTACGTGACGTTACTTAAAATTTTACAATCATCACCCCTTTACGAATGTTGAGTCATAGTATGAAGAAGAATAAATGTTTAATTATTGTCATGGTATGATTTGCGACTTTATAGGCAGAAGGAATGAAAGGAATGAAAGTTTATGATCGGTACCTACTTTATGTTTTATTTTATGTCGATTTTGTGTCGAAAAATACTATTTATAAATCTGCGCATACAAAAAACCAGTGCATTTTGGTTTTTGGCTTTTGCAGGTTTTATCATTAATCTAAATAAATATATTGTAATAAATAGACTGCGACACTAAAATACATTAATATTAATATATTTGAAAGATTAATCTTCTAAATATTTATGCAATAAATTTATACCTTTAAATTAAACTACTTAAAAATGTTTAGTAGTAAAATTTATTTAATTATTATTATATTGAAATAATTATAATAGCATTAATTATTAGAAAATTCAATGGAATTTATATAGAACTGGATACTCATATTCGGAAGACTTTATGATATATTTAAGATGTAATAAGCTTTCTTAATTATGTGTAAAAATATGTAAATTTAAATTTACATGTAGGTAATAAAATTGAATGTTGTATTTTTAATTACACTTCGAGCCAAGAAATTCTATCCAAATTTTAACATGATCTTGTTGAAGCATAAAGGTTCTATTAAATAATTAACGAATTGTGGAGAATTTAAGTAATGAAGGGATCCAAATGAAAACTGGTTCAATAAGTGATGTGGTCATAAGTATGTTTACTTTCACTAAAATACCTAGCATTTATTCTAAAACTGTACTAATATATAGCTAAAATTATTTTAAAACTATAACTATCACAAATAATTACAAAAAATGTTATACAATTTTGATTTTTTATCTTCACTAAATTGTCAACAAAGTTCTTCCAAATTGCGAATCAGATATAAATGTGTCATTTTGCATCAGATAAAATATTGTTTACAAGTTTTATATTAAACAAAATACATAATAGTTGAAAACTGTAATCTCAAATCTAAATTTTAGCTGTACTATACGAACACTTCCGTTCAAGCTTCATTAATAATAAATGACAATGTTCAGATCAAGTGATAAATTAAAAGAAGATTGTATATATCTAATATGGCTGAGTGTTTTAATTAACCCATATTAGACAAATTTTCCCAAATGGAAACCGGGTTTTGATAAATTTCCGGTTTCACAAAATTTCATAACATTTAATTAAATTAATTACGATCTCTTTTCAGGGTATTTAAAAATATTTTTGTCCATAAAATAATTATATTATAACATAGAAAAACAATAGTCAAAGTGAGGGAATTTTCAAATGTTCATTTTTAAATTTTGATATAAATATAATTTTAAAAATATTTTGAATCTTGTTTTTTCTCTTACGTGATAAAAAGATCCACTTATATTAACAACATTCCTCCAAATATTAAAGAAAAATAATATTCCGTTCGTCATTGAGATCCTTTGACGAAAGCCCTTAATAATCCATTGCTAAATTTGATTAATATTCAAAATTGTACATAATTTCATCGATCAACTGTGGATAATAGACACACACACACACAAGCACACTGTAACGAATAGAAAATTATTTTTAAACTGATTTGTAACGATTGAGTCATAAAAATAATGAAATTCGGTTGAAAATATATAGGGTCTGAAACCAAGAACACCAAATACGTTAAAATATAAATACAAAATATATACATATATATATATATAGACTAAAGAAATTTATCTTTAAATAATCTCCTCCAGTATATTAACGATTTCGTATACTTTTATGGTGTTCAATATTAAGTAGGTAAACGTTTTCAAATTAAATTATTATAGTTTCAATCGTAAATTACAAACTAACATTTTTAACATAATCCACCGATGTTTTTTTTATTAAAAACACAATATAAAAATAGATAAAACTAGACAGACTTTGAAAGAACTTGACAACATTAATTCTTTGTTAGTACGGTTACATAGCTACAGTATTCCGATTTTACTTGACATAAATATAGAAAGATTTGAAATTATCAAATTTCATTAAAATTCTATTACATTTTTCATGTAGCATTTTTATTTATCAAACAGTGACCTAGATTCAAGATTGGTCCAGAAAGTCGATCCATGCATAATCTTTTTTAAAATCAATATAGTTGCTTCGACATTTCGAAGACTCGTATTTTGGATTGTATTCAGATAACGTCTGTTTACTCACATATTACTCAGAGAAGCTTCATTTTGACACGTATACCTTCACAGTCTTTTGGAAAAAAGAAATCACTAAACTCAACTATGAAATTCGATTTCCACTTTTAAAAAAGAAGTCAGTTCATAAAGTTCATTAAATGTGTATTAAACGTCAAGAACAGTTATCACTTTCCATACGAAGTTACTGTAGTTCTTGACTCTTGCGCCATCATCATTAAGTAGTATATAGCTGTATTTAAAAGAAATATATGTATATATATAAATTTTTTCATTTCAGCAGACAAAGAAATTCTGATGCACATTAATTAATTAATCGTACACAGCTACAGCACAAACTTTTGGGTATAATTTTTCTTAATTTCTATATACCTCCCGTTCCGATTATATGACACATACCAACCAACCTACACAGTTTAAAAAAACAAAGCAGCAAGCGTTTATTACTCTATAGTATAAGCAGGAAGCCTACATATTTTGTATCGACTTGGTGGTATAGCCACTTCTATTTAGCCAAACGTTATATATGAATGACGTTTCACAGAAACATTGTACAAATTGAGAATAGACAAAATCCACGTGTAGCTAGCTATATTTCTGAAGATTCAATAGTGCAAAACTTGTTTTATATAAAGCGAATATAATTATATATATATAAATATGCTTACAAAATGTTTTAGCTGATGAAATAATATTTTTTACATATATAGATTAATCATGAAAGCACTATTTATTATTTTATCAATTTTCGTTCTTCATTATGTAACAAAAGAAACACTCTGTGAAATGGGTAAGTTTCATTATTGATTGATTTTTAATGTTTCACAAATGCATAAATTATATTGATTCGTCATAATATTTTAGGTAATTTATAATACCACAATTTTGAAATGATTGAATCAGTATTTATAAAAAGTAGTACCTATTTAATTTTTTAAAGTGTTTTATACATTAATGACATATCTCCAATTTAGTTTCTTTTGAAAAGTTATGTATAATATAAGCTGAATTAAGTTCTTTAAGAAATACAAGATTTTTTTTTTGTTTTTGTTGTTTTAGTCGAAGCCTTACATAAATTATCCTATTAATATAATAACATAATTACATTGAACAATCCGATTACTTTTTATACATACCCATTTGTATTTATAAAATAAAGATGAGCACGACGAAGTAAATAAAAATACTGAATAATTATTTTAAACGGATGTGTATATATTCTTCCTTATATTACATATATTTTACGAAAGGGAATGTTTTATGATTCATATAGATTGTATTTTTATGCTAAAATATAAGCGAATAAATTTATATTGATTAATTTATTTGATTAATATTCTTATATGAAATATAATTATTCTATAAAATAGTATACATTTATATTTTCAAAATAAAATAATAATTAAATAAAATTAAATTGAATGATTTTATAATTATATGCCATTAAATAATCAGAAGTAAATAATTTTAAATGTTTAAGAAAGGTTCTATAACAATGTTCCTTTATCAGGGACCGCACCATGATTTTTATATTTGGCGGGGCCAAGATAAAATGGACACCTTAATTGTTGACCCCTTTGATGGACAAAACAAAGACGTTCTCCCATGTTCCAATTCGAGTAGGATTGCATAATGGTCACGATTCGCTCGAGAAATACAGCCATAATATTCCACCTTATTGGACATAACTCTGTAGACCTCTGATGGCTGATCGTATTTGTTGGTTTTTTGTCCTTCAGCAATACGAAAGAGTATTTCATGAGCTTCACTACTTCCTGAGGTGTGTCGATGGTACTTGAGAGTACAGCTCAGTTCCTCAATGTCTCTGGCTCTGAGTGATGAGCGTCTTCTTCTGCTTTTCTAGAATTCTGACTCCTTCTCACGACTTATCGCCCATCATGTTCGATGGGCCATCAAAGCATTGACCGCGACAGTTGGATGTTCAGCCTGAGGAGATAGTCTTTTATCGCAGAATGAATTGTCGACGCTTTGATACCCTGGAGATCATAAAAGCCCATGAAGTCTTCTCTCATTGATAAATCTTCACCGACCCATTTAAAACAAAACTTCAACTGTTCCTTATTGATCCCAAATGAGTGAGAAGAAATAGACTCTGATTTCAGAAGCCAAATTCCTGAGGAGCTCATTTGCCATCAAACTGAGGATTTCTTTCTGGTATTCGTGAGGGGTGTACTTCTGCTGCGGCCTTTACATCCAGCTGAGCAAATTTGAGTCTTCTTTTGAGAGCAGTTTGAGGAGTTGATATAGATACTTTCGGAATCTGTCCCGTCTTGGATTGCAAAAGTTTTTGACGGGCTAAAAGCTGGACTGATGAAAAGATTTTGCAAGACCAGCTTTGGTGTTATTTGATAATTTGGTCAGCACTCCTTGAAATGACAATTTGACAATGGAGTCACCGATGCTTTTTGCTCCTTGAATGACTTAAGAGCTTTTTTCAAATTTGAAAATCCTGTCATCAAGAAGGTATCCACTTTTTTTAGTTTCATACGAAAGACTTTCGATATGCTTGGTGCAAAGAAAGCATAAAAAACGACGTACAAAAAGGGCAAAAATCAAGTCAGGACAATTATTGGGGAAGGCGCGTTCCTTGTTTATAATGTTTTGACTTTTGCTCAGAACGTTTAATTAAGTATTTTCCATTTACTAAATTTCAGTTATAGTGAGAATTTTCACTAAAATATTCCTGTGTTAAATTTTAAATCTAATCAATAAATCTATTACAATTTTCAGATATCTTATGGATTTCTGCTGGTAAAAGCATATATCGATTTCCTCCAATTACGGAATATTCAACTTCTAGTTTAGATCACATTATTTCTCTAGCAGTGGCTCAAGATGGTCGCCTCTTCGTTTCAGACCTCGGAAAACAAGGGTTATTCATGCTAACTGCAAATAGAGAGAATCATAGCTTCAGCCGGCCTCTGAAAATTCAAGAAATAAAAACCGATGGAAGTATAGTTTGGTCTCAGGTAGGTTCGCTCATAGAAATAAAGATTATATTTATATATTTCTATTTCTATGGGTAGTATATTCATGATGTTTTAATTTGTTAATTATATTCTCCTCATATCAAAAATATAATTATATAACTAAATGAAATTATCTATAGAAATATTTGTATTAATAAATTTTAAAATGAAGTTAAAAACTCATAAATTTTGATAAACTTAATAATATATTCATTGATATAGGCTGTCCTAAAAAAAACAAGCGGCAGTGAGAAAATATATTTGTTCGATATATTGTTCAAATAAATCGGTCCCATATTTTAACACGATGTGCGCTATGAAATTCTCTTGGGGGTAGATGTCCACATATTTTTAATCGTAGGGGGAAGGTCCTCTTCCGGTCGTACTTTTAAACTGACACTAATATGACAGTTTAAAAAAACGGCCTTTTTCAAAATTTTAATGACCTTGAAGTTTTATACATGGTGTAGAACTTCAGACATTACCTTTCTGTAAATTTTTTATCGATTTCATCGATATCGTCTTAGCCACGTCAAAAAACCAATTTAGGTTAAAATTTAAAAATTTGAATATTCCGCCATTTTAAAAGTATGTCATTGGTTACCATGGCAACTGGGATTATTGAAGGTTATATGAAGATGTACCATCGCGCCAAATTTCATAAAGATTGGTAACTTGATCAATCAATCAAGTCATCAATATATAAATATAATATCGAACAAATAAATTTTCTCGCTGTCGCTTGTTGTTTTTTTAAGAGTTAAATCTAGTTAAATTTAATTTTTTCTGTTTTACTATGAAACAATTTTACAAAAACTATAAACAAAATTAAACATGAAAAGAATTAAAATACTTTTAATTGGAATTAAAATACTTTTTGATTGGAATTATAATTTTTTATTTAAGTTTTGCAATTATATTTTCACTTTATTATGTAAAGTACCTCTTGCAAATTAAATGCAAACATAATCACAATTTTTAAATTATACTAACAAATATGAAATTAAGTTACAATCCTCAGTTTATATCACCTTTATAATTATTATTAAGTTATAACAACATATCTACTTTTAACGCCTACTTCTACTTTTTAATATTTATATTTACTATTTTAAATTTACAAGAATTGAAGAAATTCTTTATAACAGTTTTGTTTTTTTCTTTCAGAAAAGCCAGAAACTTTATCACTTAAATCAAACTAATGTAATCGAAGCAGTCAGCTTTGATAAGAATTATTCTGTTTCTAATTTTGATATTCTTTCATCATATTTAAACAAATATAAACCGTTATTTTTCACTGTGGATTCTAACAATGAGTAAGTGAATGGAAATATTTCATTTCTGAGAAACAACATTTTATAAACTATTTGAGTTTATATAGTATATAGTTTTCATTATTAAATAATTATTCCATTATGTATTTATAAAATAATAAAAAATAATTATTATAATATAAGTAGTAGGAAAGGGGGATCTCTCAACCACCCCCCTCCCCCCCATCCCCCCCATCCTCCCCCCTCCCATATTATAGTATATAAGGAGGTGAATAAGTTGTTGATTTCATTCTCATTTCTGACGAGCTACCTGACGGTTGTATCTGCTCTGCTCCGACCTATTTTCAATATTTTTCTTCGATCTGTTATTGGAACTCTAAACCACTTACTTCGTCATCTACTTGGAACTCTAAACCACTTACTTGTGCAACAACTGACAACTCTCATCCAATAATGCCTGCTTGCGACTATATTATCGAGCCAGTTGAGACTCCTGCCCTACCGTCTGTTATGCTGGGCCCTCATCGTAGTGTCAAGATGCCGGAGGCGAATCTCCATTTCATCAACGTTGCTACACCAACAGGATCGGCCATACTATTCAAGAGTCCGGTATTTAGAAGCATGAAGGGCCCATTACTCGCTAAACAATGTATCGGATACCCCATCAGCACAGAAGTATTGTGTGGGGAACAACGTGATCACTTTCGGGCCAATATCACTTGGCTAGAGGCTGAGGTACAATCGAAGTTGATGGGCTATTTGGAGTCGGAGAACGCAATTAAAAATATGCCTAAGACCTATCGCGACATCCTATTGAACGAGCCTGTGTTGCGTCCAAAATTTCAACTCGGCAAGGATTTGTTCTGGGCGAAGATGGCGAGGAACGTGAATGGATTTTCGTGGGATGGAAAATCAGTCTATCAATTGGCGGACATGATGGGACCTGGCAAATACCAATTCATCCTCAAATGCAATGGGATATTCTTGGGCACCCATGGCGATACCATGTACATTGCAAGTCTGAACATGCGTGTAGTCCAAATGCGCTTCGAGGCGATCAATGCGAGCGGCATCTATGACGTATGTATGATGTCGGACAGTCATTCGGGAGAAGAAGACGGAGGTGAGACTAATTCGTTAACACTAACGGCATCGGGGGACTCTTTGAAACCTCCGCATCAGCAGCAGCAGAGTGCACTTTACAAGCCGAAAAAGTTTATGGTGAAGAAGAGGAAGCCAGTTCTCGGCCGATCAGCTACGGATTCTATTCGTACGGAATAAATGAACGGTATTTGACAATGTATTTCATATCTGACAATGTAAGAATTAATTATGATTCTGAGTCTACTACCTCTTATGTTACTATCGATCCTATACGTACTAAATGTTTAGAGTATTTGAATAATAATTGTAATTCTTCTTATGAAACAATTT
>JAUZNC010056814.1:0-13791 GCA_034780395.1 Vannuccia rotundouncinata | reverse complement strand
GACTTACTAAAGTCACTGTTATGAATTAAAAACTTGTCTAAGTCAAAACACTAAGTCGCTGACTTTATTAAGTCACCGTTATGAATACCAGACCAGGGGTATTGAGAATTTTGTATATTGACAATATATTTTATTAAAATTTACTTTTCTTTATTGATAAACCATTTTTGTTTTTGTTTCTCATTCTAATTATTCCGACAAATAATTTGGAAAAAAGATAAAAGATTAGAATAATATAAGAACATCATTTATTGAAAAAGTTGGGGAAAAGCATATAATGTAACAATCTGAATAATAATAAGTGTACAACATGTATTTTTATCAGTACGTAATTTAAATATCGGCAAAGACAGATCTAGCAGTCAATGCAATGCTTTAATTTTAATAGGGTCAATTTCAAGATAAATCATCTCGTCTAGGGTTGGGATTGAGTTGTCTCGTCTAGGGATATTGGGAGAGGCAGGAGAGGACTGCGAATCTTCGGCAAGGTTCTCTTCACCTTCTTCTTTTTGGGAGCTTGAGGACATTCGTCTCCCGATGACACCGGCGCTAGTGCAAATTCACCTGGGATGCTGAACGGTTGAGCATTCTCCCTTTGTAAATCATTCATGAGACATGTTTGATACGATGCGCCTCCCTCAACTACCTTATAGCGAACCTGAACGACCGATAGGTTTAAACTAGCTAAACTAGCGACATATACGGTTGAGCCGTTCTGTCCCATGTAAATTCGTTACACAGGAGCATTATCTGGCAGCGTCCAGCAGTCACGTCCTATATCCTCATAGGCTCGCCGGCCCAATTACATCCGGTAGCCTGTTGACCCATCTTTGACCAAAACATGTCCGAATTGGCTCTAAATGTTGGACGGAGACTGACTGAGATTTGCCTTGAATTCATCTCGAATTGTGTTGGGGAGGTTGACAGTATTGGCCGGATTGTCCAGAAACGCTGCAAGTTTTTGTCGAGCTTGAAATTCGATCCATTTGATATTGCCATCCAAGTGATCTCGAGACTCATCGCCAATATCTTCCAAAGTTGTTGGATGACACAAAACCTGATTGTTCACAAGTCCCTTAAAATTTAAAAATATGGGACTTATGAACATCAGGAAGGATCCGTCGGAGAATCTAAGATCTATGAAGTTGACACACTTCTCCTTATTCTTGATTATACGTAGTGGGCCCACCTTGACATCAGGCATAATCGGAAGCCTTGTTGGTTGAATTAGAGCATTATTAGCAGCCATTGCGTGAGGAGATGATGACTTGAAATGTAAACTGAGAGAGCGTAGCTGGACCGTAGACTGAGAAAATGTTGAGACACTGTAGCTGGACCGTAGTCTGGAGACTGTTGCGAAATCGAGAGACTGAGAGACTGTTGCGAAATCGAGAGTCTGTTGTGACATTGAGAGACTGTAGCTAGACCGTAGACTGAGAGTCTGTAGCTGGACCGTAGACTGGAGATGATAAAATAATGAGGAGACTGTTGGCGAGGAGACGACCGTCGGACAGCTCGTAAGAAATGTAAATGAAAATCGCTACTTAGACACCTCCTTATATAGCATGATACTTGATTCTCAATCGTCTGAATCTAACATGTAAAAGTGCGGAAAATTTAACTAGTAAGGGTGCGAAAATTTAACTAGCAAGAGTACGGAGAAATTTTACTTGCGCGGGTGCAGAGGGAGGGAAGGGTCTCTCGACCAATCCACATCGAAAAAAAGTGTCACTGAGTTACCCCTCTCCTACTACTATAGGCTCGTACAATTTTATTACATAATATATCTGGGGGTGGTATAAATAAATATGTTATCCAAACAAATGAAAAATTCAAGTGTAATATATATAATTATATAATAATAAATACAAAAAAGAGATGAAACAAATAAATTGTTTGTTTTAATAGTAGTATGTTATTTCTAATTTCATAAAATTTTAGATTCAGTAATATATCATGAATATGCAGTTATATGACACTATGACAATCAATATTTTTTAGTTAGTATACTTTTGGAAGTCAATGTTCTATTTAGTAAAAAGTTTTCTATTATTACATATATATACAGTATACATGCAGTCATTTAGAACCATGATGAACCATGTTGAAGCATGACAATAAATATAGAAAAACCATACAAAGAAAGAAGACTGCCTTTTTTACAAACTTGCCATAATACTATTAAATCTTTACACAATATAAATACAATTAGATTATATACACAAATGAATAAGTCAGTCAGATAATAAGTGAGCAAAAGCCTAATCAAAATACGAATACTAACAGCTCCCACATAGCATGAATCTAATAAAACCCAATAATAGAAAACATGCATTTTGACTAACCAATTAGAATAGAGTTGGCTCTCCACTCTCCTTATAGTCTGGTAATGAAATTTTGAATTTGCACCTAATCTAAAATTCCCATATATAATTTACTTCTTTTTTTCTTGTTATATAGGACCCCTGAAATGATATATAGGGTGATGCAAAGTTCTAACCATTGGTCAAATAAAATATTTATGTTTGAAGTTGAGTACCTTCTACTAACATGTAAATTTTCTATCTAGAAAGAAAAACTTTTTAATTGCACATAACTGCTTTTTGATACATTTTGGATGCCTATAATATATTAAAAATATATAGAAATATGAATGTAAACTATCTAAATATATCATTATTATATAGACTTTTTTTTAACATTGAACAAGTCAAAGATAATGTTTTTAGTGAATATCTCCAAAAGGAAGCTTATGAAATCCTATAACTCTATTACCAACAGATTTAAAAATGACCATACTGTATCAAATAGTGTAGGTTAAAGGTCTATAAAATGTTCAGGAATTACTAAATGGTATGGTAGTTTTTCTATACATGTTTGTAATATGCTTTCTCAAATGAATTCTTTTTGAGATATTCTTTAAAAACATTGAAAAATGTATGACATATTTAAAAAAAATAATGATGTATTTAAATACTTTATATACATAATTATACATTTTTTCAATATATTATGGGCATTCCAAATGCACCAAAAAAATTTATTTGTGATTTAAAATTATTTGTTCTAGATAGAACCTTTATATGTTAGTGGAAGATACTAAACTTTAATATTTAGAATTTAAACTGTAAATATTTTATTTGGCTTAAGGATTAGAACTTCATATCACTCTGGATATCATTACAGGGGTTCTATACAACAATAAAAAAAGATAAAAAAACTATATCCAAGAATTTTGGGTTATGAGCTGCACTGCTGGATTATTATATATTATGCACAGTGTGATAAGCATACTTATCAATGAGAATGTTTTTCTCTTTGTCCAGTAGATGTTTGTAATGAAGAAAATGACACTTTTCCAGTGGAATAGCTTAAAACAATCTAAGTTAATTCAAGTGATAATTTTTTTTTAATTTACATCTATTATATTATAAAGCAATTACCCAACTATTGCACCTGCCTGCTGCAAAAGGTTTTCTTTATGAACTAACTGTTAGGCCAAACATAAAGAAAGAATTAAGCGGAACTATATATTAAGAGTATTACTGTATGTTATAATTGAATTTCACTATAAATATTTTACATATCTGAAAAGGTGTAAACCAAAAATATCAATTGGTCCTAATCATGTTTTTTATGACAATTACAATCATAAGATATAAGGCTATTTGTATATAAAATTGAGATATTCATGCATAAGATCTTGACAATAATTTTCAAAGAAAAATCCTGGACCTAATCAAAGTGGATATGAGTACTATCCCTAAAAAAAAATTCAACTATTTTAAATTATAGGCAATCCTACAGAATCAAACTGTAAATGATTAAATTATTTTAACAAGTTAATTTAAAGTAGAATTTTTGAATTTTAATATGGCAGGCAGACCATGTGCTCCTCTATTTATTGTGAACAATGTTAATTCTGCAATTCAAATGACTCAATTAGACACAAATTATTGGGAGCTAATTGGTACAACAGTGGGTAATGTATTGTGTGTTGAATTTGAGCTTGTTGGGGCTTTATTCACAATTCTTATCATTGTAGGACATGTAACATTAACAAGTGTTTATTGTCAAAACAAGGTGAATGATTATCTGTGATATCTGCATAATGTATATAATCAATCACCCCATGCTGCTTGGTAGCCAGGGGCATGTAGTTAAAATAGATGAGTCATAATTTATGCATAGGAAATACTATAGTGGAGTGAGGAAAGAGGGGCATTGTGTCCTTCGAATGGTTAAGTGGCAACAATAACTGCATTTTCATTCCCATTGAAAAAAGAAGTGCTGTAATCATCTACCAATTATTCAGGCAAACATACAACCTGATACACACATAATCACAGATGGCTGGGATGCTTACAATAAGAACCATGTGGTGAATCATACACTACATTTTGTTGACCCTCAAGACCTTATGATTTATATGAATACAGTAGAAGGAAACTGGGCAAACTGTAAATCCCAATTTCAGTCAATAATATTGAATTCTTATTTACAAGAGTTCATGTGGTGTAGTCAGTTCCTTGAATGCCAATTTGGGAATATCATGTATTGGATCCATCTCTATTATTAGATAATTTCTTCTAATAAGATTAATAAATTATCAATGGATTAATTATCATTTTTATTTATATTTTTGAAATATTTACAGTTCAATTCAGTATGATCACCAAATTATATCACCATATCTATATAACTTTAATGGAATATTGATATAGTTAATAGGCAGTTGCTATTTAGACATATATCCATGTCCATCTACCTCACACACTATTTGAATGTGCATGAGAGAAGTTTTAATTTTAATTAAACACAAACATGTTGTGTTCAAGGGGTGGTAGACCCAGCTTCACTGTGTCTTGGGTCTAGAAATAAGTTAGTTTAAAACTTTGTATTGATTTTATTAATATGGATTATATACATCCGAATATGTATGTCTAAATAGTAGATGGACATATGTTTGAATAGACACTTTGTAGTCAATAAAAAGTATAAATATGTAAATTTTGTGATTTTAATGTGTTTAAAGTGTTTTGTGTTTAAATATTTATTTTTGTGATTTTAATGTGTTTAAAGTTGTAAAATTTCCATTTATAAAAATATGGAAATATTGGATTAAAAAATTAATACAAAGCTTTAAAAAAACTTATTTCTAGAGTCAAGACCTGGTAGAGCTGGGTCTACAACACTTTGAACACAGTGTTTTTGTTTAATTAAAATTTATTGCACATCCGAAAAGTGCAAAATCATTTTTGGCCCATATCAATGACCATAAGTTAAAAAAATGTTAGTTTCAAATTCTAAATTATATAAATGATATCATATAAAAAATAATACGTATGATTTTTGCTGTTGAATATTATTGTTTATGTATCTAAAATAGGGTTTTAAAAATCTAAATTATCCTAATCTAACTATAAACCTTATATTATTTAAGAAATTCAATATATAAATTATTAATACGTTTAGTACATTACAAAAATAAATTATTTATGTAATTTTAAGCGAAACTGTATCCGAAAGACAACAAGATATAATTAGGTCGTACGCTGACAGAATCCTAATTTATGTCCTAACCAAATATGCAACTCACCACATTAATATTCCTAGAACTTCCAAATGTGCGCAAGACAAGTATTATTTTGAATTAGGATATTGAAACTTAATTATTTAATTAATTAAATATAATAGTCAGCTAGGGTTAATCTAAATGCAATTTGATTTTACAAGTAAAAACATGATTTAATTTAGTTATCGATACCTTAAACAAATTCTCAAAATATTTATAAATATTATTTTATAAACATTTATCATATTTTTCTGGCGGAATTTTACCAAATTTATGCTAGTGGAAACATCTGGCCTAAAAACCAGTACGTCTGCGGTTCGAATCTATCTGTCTACGTACCCTTGGCTTCATGGTAGTTTGCGGTAAAATAAATACCTGTCTCAAATCACTTTGCTATTAGGAAGTTTATCTTCAACATTGTAAATTGTTAACCGGTTTACCGGTATTTGAGCAGCTACGTATGTGCTTTTATTGATTATAAATCTTCTAATTTATATTATATATCACTGCTCAGGAGTTATACAATCTAATTATTTATTTTATCTTAATTAAAAATCTTTCAAAAATCTTTAAAAATACTTTTAAATAATTAAAATCCAAAAATATTGTTAAAAAATCCATAAAATCAGTAAATATCCTTAATAAAATTCATAAATTCTCAAAATATCTACAATTATTATTTTATCAACATCATATTTTATGGAATTTTATCGCATTTAATTATAATTAAAAATCATTAAAAATCGTTAAAAATTCTTAAAACCATGATAAAATTTCACTAAATATATTGACTTTATTGTTAAAATATTACAATACATGTATAATAAAAGCATTTGATCTGGAAACTTTGTAATAATAGTATGCAGACAAGCGATAAATAATAAAGTCAGTAGGTACTATGGTAGATATATAAACATATTGATTTATGCATGAATCAGTGAATTATCTCAGAGTCAAAAACACAAAAATGGCTATAGCAGCTTAAAATAAATGATTAATATTAAAAAAAATTATTATACCCTCAGTAAAGGTTCCGTTGGAAAAATGAAATTAAGCATTATATGATCATAAAATAATAATAAAACAAACAAAAATAATTAATTAAAATAAATGTGCTGAACTGGATAAGCATTATGTCATATGAAAATTGCATTGTAATAATTTATTTAATTAGAATAGCATAAATTTAACTCACCCATTCTCCGCGATTATCAATTCATCTTTCAAATTTATCTGTAAATAAATGATTGCATGTGGAATACTTTCTATTGCATTCTTTGAGAAAGTATTGCAGGAAGGTATCAACACTGAGATTGTCCGACCCCAATTGATTTCCCCATTTTTAATTATATTGGTAACGATCATTTAAAATTTTAGAAAGGCAGTAATACAATTTCATCATCTTTTAAGGGCATAGATTCAAATAAAAAAGAGAAAACATCAATATATTACGTCTAGCTATTTTTATTATTATTATTATTATTATTTTGAAGAACATTAATTCTAATCAATTTTTTTGATTTCTCAGAACAGATTACTAAAATAATTTTCGAAGTTATTTTGACCGTATTCGAGGAACTAATCGATTGGTATTGGAATGCGTTGTCCATTGAAAACGAATATAGGCTAGAGTATAGTATTTTGCCATATTTTTAATACTTTCTATCTTATATATATATATATGTATACCATTTCTAATCGATATACTGATGCATGTATAATGAAATTCATTGATCGAATATAATGATATAGTTATGAGTCAGATAAAGTGTGACATTTTATGTTGTGTAAAAGTAATGAATATCATGGGAAAATTTATGGAGTAAGAGTTCTTAAATTGAACCAATGTATGTATTTATATAATTTAAAATAATTTTATAATACAACACAATCGTTTCAGTTACTTAAAAATGCAAAACAAATAATTAGTAAAATATATAGTCAAGATGGGATTGCAAAACATGACCTATGAATTATTACTTCAACGCTAGAACCACTGAGCTAGTCGACTAATAAATATTAACAGCATAATTATTAACCATATAATAAAGTAAAAAGATTTGGATTACATGAAGTTTTGTCATCTAGATAAAATTTTTAATTTCTATCAAAGATTTTATAGAGAATAAAATTTTAATTCAGAGAGAATGTCAGATGGCCAAAATTCAACAAATATTATCCTATAGAGTTAATGAATTAATAGAGTTATAGAATAGTTTTTCAACAATTGCGTCCAGCGTAGTTTCCTCCCAAAAGTCCAATTTCTCATAGCCAAATACAGCGAATATCCACTCAACGAATGCTTTCTCCCGCAATAAGTCGAGTGTCATCATTTTCATATTAATTAGGAATAGATTGCTTCTATTGGGGATATCCAGAAGTTGGTGATTTTTGATAGTACTAAAAAATATCATGAAACTATATTCAAATTCTCCATCGACTAGTTGCATGCTCGAGAGAGAGTCATCAATTGTAAGCAGGAGCTTTCCTGTAAAGTCCGCCTCTGCAATAAAGTCATCATGTGAGAGTATTAAACGTTTCTCCATTTCACAGCTCAAGAATAGGGATTGAGACCAGGTCTTTGCGATAATACAGAAGTCGACCATCTTTTTAATGATCATGTTTTTAAGTAGAACAGTATCAATATCGCGATTAGACTTGTCCCGCAAGAGTTCGCTCGATCTAGGAGTTGGAACCATCCAGATGCCAGATGCCTCTTGTGAGGAAGGAGCGAGACGTAATAACATTAGCCAATCCCTACTGGATAAGCGATTTGCTGAGTGAGTGGCCATTGAAAATACGACACTTGTACATGTAAGTGATCTATGTATTCTATTAAAATCCTCCTACGCTCATTAGAGATCCTACGATGACAGTGAAAATTAATTAGGTATAGAAAAAGCATGAAATTTCAGGAATTATTCCTTTTGCTTGTTAAATTTCTCAGCACCCTTACTAGTTAAATTCTGTTGAATGAGAATTGAATATCATGTTAAATAAGAAGATGTATGAGTTGGTGATTTTATTCTCACATCTTGTGAGCTCTCTTACTCGATCGGTCTATTCTTTTCTCTCATCATCATGGCTTCTTCATCATTTTATTGTGAGGCAGCGTTTCAGTGTGCATTGCCGCTCATCAAGGTAAGTCCTCATTTTTGTGTCCAATCTTTGGTGAAATTCCTCCATTTTATTGACTTTAAATCCTCTAGGGGCTCAACTTTGCTGTTCAAGAGCATCATCTTTATAAATACCAAAGGTCCTGACAACGATAAAGTCTTCGACTATACCCAGTCTCTAGAAACGTGTGGCGACGAAACGCGGAATAATATTGCCTCTAACAATGAATTTATGGAGACACAGACATTGTTGAAGCAGTCCGCATTTCTCTCCAACCCGAAGGAGGCTCCCTGGTTACCAAAACTTCTTAGAGATATGTTCCAGACCAGTTTTCGATAGAATGTAGACAAATATTTGACAAAGCTGGGACTTAATTCTACTGGATTCGATTGGACCGGCAATTCCATGTAGAACAAAGATATGGGTGCGAGGGAGTATCAGGTTTTGCTCCAACTCAATGGGATCCACATCGGACAGCACTGACATACTGGTGAAGTTGCTATCATAAACTTTACGATAGTACAAGTCCGCCATCAGGAAATAGAGAACGAACTTCACTTTTCTACTGGGCGACAAAGAGTTGGAAAATAATGCTCAACCTTGGGAAGATATCGTGGGACTTCATAACCCTTCAAACGGCTTCGTAAGCTCCTCCTACGGCGGTCCCCTTCCAGCTGAAAAAGCAGAAAAAAGTACGCGGACTTTCAAAACTGATACTCACCGCACTCATATTCTTCGAAGACGAATTGACTCAGCGATTTTAATTAAGTCATATTTGACAATGAATGTAAGCACTGAAACTTTAAACTTAGAAATAGCTCTAATAGACTAAATGCTTTCACTAGCTGTTGGAGCAACCTATACCTTATCAGACTCAATCTTATCATCAGAATAATAAATTTTATTTCATCCTATAATTATTATATATTTGCTTAAGTGTAACCTTTTAATTGCTTTGCTCCACCATCCTTTTAATAAATGCTGTTATAATATTATTATAATATTTTATCTTTTACATAATTATTTGTTGGGATAGTTAGAATGAGAAACAGAAAACTAAAAGTTTAACCATAAATAAAAGTATATTTTAATAAAGATATAGTCAATATACAAAATTCTTAATACTCTTGTGGTGTTTAGCGGAGCGGTAGTCCATAATTGTCCAACACAATCGTTTCGAATACTTTAAAAGTAATAAATCAAACAAATCTTTATAAAATATATTGATTTTATTGTTAAAATACATGTATTATAAAAGCATTTAACCTCAGAGTCAAAAATCCGAAAATGGCTATAGCAGCTCCAGTAAATATTAAAAGATTCGTTTTCATTATGCCGTCAGTGAAGGATCTGATTTAAAAATTAATGTTTATTCTATTGTGAAAAAATAATAAAACAACAAAAAATAATATAATAAAATAAATGTGCTGAGTTGAATAAGCATTATGTCATAATTTTATATTTTTAATTATATTTTAATTATAAATTTAACTTACCCTTCCTCCACGATTGTAAATCCATCTTTTAAATTTATCAGTTAATAGATAAGGTAAATGATTCTTAACATATTCATGATTGCATGCGGGATAATTTCTATTGCATTCTTTGAGATTGCATTGCATTTAGGAAAGGTAAGCACTAATATTATCCGTCCTTAATGGATTTCTCCATTTTCAATTATATTGGTAACGATCATTTCAAATTTTGGAAAAGCACTAGTACAATCATCGTTTTTTAAGTGCATAGATTCCAATGAAAAAGAGAAAACATCACCATATTTCTTCTCCATTTCAATTCTTTAAGTCTAATAATAGTTAGATGAAGAACACTAATTCTACTCAAATTTTGGATTTCTCGGAACAGATTACTGAAATAATTTCCGAGGTTATTTTGACTGTATTCGAGGAACTAATCGATTGGTATTAGAATGCGTTGTCCATTGAAAACGAATATAGATAGAGTACAGTATTTTGCCATATTTTTAATACTTTCTACCTTATATATATATATATATATGTATACCATTTCTAATCGATATACTGATGCATGTATAATGAAATTTATTGATTAAATATAATGATATAGTTATGAGTCAGATAAAGTGTGAAATTTTATGTTGTGTAAAAGTAATGAATATCAGAAGAAAATTTGAGGAAGAAGAGTTTATAAATTGAACCAATGTATGTATTTATATAATTTAAAAGAATTTTTTTCTTATTTCATCAATAATAAACTTAGAGAAGGAACATGAAGTGTCATGCTTTAATTATAAAAATCTACTGTAATAACATAAGGCAGACGTCCTTAGTGAAAAAAAAATATATTTTCATTAAAAATACTCCAAGCGCATTAATTTTATTCCTCTCAATAACGTACTTTCTTATTTATTTGAACATAAAATCCTAAATTACTTCATTTGAGAAAACTATCCTTACTGGCTTTAAAAGTAAAAAAATAAACTTTTTTATTATAAAAATATATTGACAATATTTTAAAACATGACAACACATACATTTTAAAAATATATATAATAAGCTTTATTTGCTATTTGAGAGGCGAAAGGAGAATTACAGAAAAACAAAAAAATCTATTTATAAAACACTTAGCATAGAGCCCCAACACGAAAACTTACAGTACGAATACATACAGATACAAATGAATGTACTAATAAGAGCAAGCGCAAGAGTTAAGAGTTAATGACATAGAGCAGTTTGATTATATAGGTTTTAGAGTTCTGGCTGGTCACTGTAGGGAGTTGCCTGTCATGAGTGGTTGATCTGGACCATGTCAGGTATTTGTGATCATTGCGGGGCGTCAGGAATTTGTGTAGAATATTGTCAGTTGATAGAATTTTTTTGAACAATTTCTTTTCGTTTTTTGTAATATCGCTAAGAAAATTGTGGTTCGCATAACTTGAATTTTTCGAATCTGCGTAGGAAGTTGTTGATTCTCTGCCCAGTGGTTTGAAACCTTTAAATCCTAGTAGGTTACCTTAGGTTCCTAGGATTTTTAGGTAAACTTATAAGATCCTACGATTCATAGGATTACTTATAAGGGATCTTAGGTAACTTATAAGTTTACCTAGGATTTGTAGGTACCTACTAGGTGACTTATAAGTTCATCTTAGTAGGTAACCTAGAGGTCCTAAAAGAAAAATTATACTTAATTAGGTTCCTATGAGGTTATTTGCTGCAATTTTTTTAAAAGAGCATTAAACTTTTTTATTGTTGCTGGATTGAGCTGAAACTTGCACAAAACCTGAAAAATCACCTTAGGTCGGTCCCCTATAAGTTTCAAGGTTATAGGTTTATTGGGTCGATTCTTATTGGTCGAAATATACAAATTCTGAGGGCTAACGAATTCGAGTGCGATACTTTCCGGAACTTAATGTACATACTCTCCTTAGTGAATTTTGTACAGACTAGGTCAATGTGATGAGGATACTATATTAATGTGATGAGGAGGTATGCGAGTGCGGCATGGATGCCTTGGCTGGCGAAGTCCAGGAGAGATGAGATCGAGAAAGCGCAGAGAGTGGAACTCAGGGCGATATCCAGGCAGGTGAAGTCAACGCCAGTGGAAGCGGTGTATCTGGAGACGGGAGTCACACCAGTCGGAGTGGAAGCGAAGAAATGAGCGATGGTGACTTACGAGAAGGCAATGGAAGGAGAGAGAAAGGACACGAAGCAGGAGTTGTGCGAGAAGGAGGGAAGGGTTAGATTGGCAGCGAAAAAAGGATGGAGAGAGCAACGAAAAGGGAGTGTGGGCTAATTCTTCAAGGGATCGGAGAGGAGTTCAGCAGTAGGAGGAGAGAGCCGTGGAGAGGGATAATGGAAGCCAGAGTGGAGATCTATGATAAGCTGGTAGAAGAAGTGGATAAGAAGGGAGACCGGGAGAAGCTTAAGCAGACGGTGGAGTCGACCATCAGGAACAGAGGAGAGGTGGAGGTGAGAATATTTACAGATGGATCGGTGGAGGGTGGAGTGAAGAATGGTGGAGCAGCATGCGTGTCGCAGGGTGGAGACGGAGAGATGGTCAGGAGGAGGATTTGTAGTTCGTTTGGAACGGAGGCAGTGGCGATGAGGTTAGCAGTGGAGTTAATCGGGAGAGGAAGCCCAGGAGCGTGCTGGTCTGTTCAGACAGTCAGTCGCTGCTGATGACGCTGAAAGAGGATAGGATTGAGCGGAACAAGGAGATGGAGGAGTTGAAGGAAGGTTTGTGTAAGGCGGCGGAAGGAAGAAGGATTGTGTTGCAGTGGGTCCCTAGCAACGTTGGGATTGAGGGTAATGATTGGGCAGATCGGGAAGATAATGTAGCCAGAGGGGAAGACCAGGAGGGGGTGGGGGTTTGGTTTGAATGTGCTAAAAAGAGGTTTATAGAAGGGTTAAGTATGAGCCGAGAGTAGATGGTCGGCTGGAGGAGGTGTATGGATGGGATGGAGGTTAAAATGGATGAGGGGCTTAACAGAAGGGAGCAGGGAGGGCTGGCGCAGCTGAGAAGTGGTCACTGTAGTGACACTGCATATTATCGGCACCGGATGGGCGTCAAGGAGGACCCGGGCTGCGATCAGTGTGAAGAGATGGAGTTGAAGGATCACTGGAGTTGATTCCCCCCAGTTTCAATCACTAAAACTAAACATAAAACTGATTACACATTATTTTACTTATATATAAATTATGAAAACGTCTATTACTCATTTGTACAGAATTAGTTAAGTATATTGTTGACATTAATTAGATTAATAATATTAGTAGATGTAATAACATACCTACATACAACAAAATGTGTATGGTATATTTCTAAGTCTCTGCGAAATACAATAGTAGTAGAAGAGGATGATCTCTCAAACCCCCCTCCCCCCTCCCTCTCCATATTTTTTATATTATATAAAGAAGTCTGTAAGTTAAAAATTTCATTCTGCTCCCTTACGAGCTAGCTGACGGTCGTATCTCTCTCTTATTTTGCTTCAATTTGGATATTTCATTCTGTTTTCTTATGAGCCAACTGACGGTTGTCTTTCGATCAGTCTACTCTTCACTCTCATCATGGCTTTTTTATCAGATTTTATTATTGAGGCGACATTTATGCCTATAATCCCA
>JAUZNC010056812.1:0-13794 GCA_034780395.1 Vannuccia rotundouncinata | reverse complement strand
GTATAATACTGTGTAAGGGACTGCGAGAAGCGTCCGGTGTACAGTTTAGGTGCTTCCGGTTTATAGGTGCTATTTAACATAGAAAAGATAGGAGGAAAATATCGGTTCTTTATGTGGCGTCCTGTTTGAACAATCGTCCGGTTTAGGCGGAGTAGACTGTATTAAATAGCTTTAAAGAAATAATATATATTTTAAAACTATAGTTTAAAACAAGTTAATCGAAATATTTGAAAATATTTGAAAATATACAAAAGTCTTGAAAGTGAAATTAAAATGAATGATTGGTTGTGTACGTTGACCCCACAAAAAAACTGATATGCCGTTTCGAATAATATTATTTTCGAAAAAATTGGGAACCGCTTAGCAACCAATATGTATTATTTCAAAAATATTGATTACAATTTTAATAATTTTAAAGGGTACCCCACTAAAGTTGATATTTCTCTTTTAATGAAACAATTGTTTTCTATGGGTCTCAGAAAATAATAAATATCGGTTTCTATGCTGTTGTTTAAACCCATTTGTTACGGAAATAGTACAATTTAAAACTTGCATATTATATTAAGTTGGGGCAAACACCAAAATTATAAAATTTATATGTTGTTGACAGAGACTTCTGTGGTTTATATTTTACGTACTTTTCAAATATGAAAGCAGCACTGCGGTTGTAAAATTTTCGATTTTTAATTGCTTTTACAGATTTAGCCTCACAAGCTAGTATGTCCTTCAGAGTCACTGCCGGTGTAATTTTTACGTGTATAACATTGCAGTAAGAGCATTATGAGGCTTTCGCCAGAGAGCGTCTGTTGGACAGAACAAAGGCATTAGACAACCCCATTCCTCATAATAAGCTGAAGGTGTTCACCACTTCCACATCAAGAAGCCTGAGCAAAAGTCAGCAACAGTTCACCTCTATCAAAACTGACCGTGGACTCTTCGTACGCATATACATTGGCTGCCAGACGAGGGATGGAACTCTTGAGTAGTTCTTTCGTCACGAGAATCAGGCATGTCCTCCTGCACTGTCTGCTGGTAGAAACATCTTCACTGGTACCGTGAATGATCTCTTCACATGCTTGGAAAAGTCTCCGACGCAAAGACAGTATTGACGCAACGACGCAACGACCAGTACCTGGACCGTCTCCTTTGATGCAGGCATTATTCTGCTCCTTTTTATGTACCTGGTCATTCAGAATTGAAGAAAACACCCTCTGTGTTTTCTGAACTTTGAAGTGACCTTCCCTGAATTTCCTGGCTACATCTGGGTGTTTGGTGGTCCTTCAAGTGCACTGGTATCCACCTAGCATAGTGGGTGTGATCCAGTGCGTGGAAGCAGGGGACATCGAGGTACATAATAAACGATCCCTCCCTGAGGAAACGCACATACTCTAGAACCAACAAGTTTAGTTCCAGCACTAATATTGAGACTGGGGAATGTTTTCTCGTCTCTGGAAACACCAGTGTTCAAACGGGGAAGGTCATCTGCATTCCTGGTTTCTCCCAGACAGTAATGGTTGTATGCACGTTGTAGCAGGATGTATAATGTTGCTGCAGACACTTGATGTGCTCTTCTTGTGGGCAAGACATGGGATGCTCGCAGGAATGAGTCTGGTGTCTCTACTGTCGCAATCTCGGCTTCCACAAGTACTTGCACCCAACCACTACCCTGCAGAAAGTCCTCCACTGTCTTCAGAGCCACAGTCTCTATGTGGAGGCCACCAAATACCACCACAATCTAGTCTTCACCATATCTATCTGGCCACTTCCACTGTATCTGCTTGGCTAAAGCAAACAGTGGCTGATCAAAGGTGACCACTGGTGTCTGTCCAGGATTCAAGTGTTCCACAGCATTCCTCACGACCTCCATTGAGAGCCAGGATCATGGCCACTGTGTGGGAACTCTCTAGGAAGAGCGGAGGCTGTCGGTTGGCATTAAGTGCAGCCGAAGATGTGTTGTAATTGCCAGGACTTTGTCTTCCAGGACTCGTTTTTCATTGCCTATCAAATTGGTATTCTCCTCTGGACAATGATGCCACTCTAGCAGCTGGGACAGGCGACTTCTTAATACTGTTAGTGACAGGGGGTATTTTAGTGTAGTAGTGCGCAAGAGGGCGACTGTCTTTGACCGTGCATCCCCACTCCTTCACCAGTATAAAAAGGATGCTGTATAAAAGAGGGAGTTGTACCATGGAAGGAGTTCTTTGATGTTGTTGCACTGGAATTGTTATCTATGTTGTCAACAGCTGCGGCAGTTGTGAACACTTTGCCACGCATCTTCGGAGGGCAGACCACTTGTTCTCTATGGAACTGTTGGCAGACACGGTTGCCCATATGTGCTGAGAGCTGGAGCTCTCTATCATAGGAGATGCTTTGGCCAAGATGTGACAGTCTATCAACCAGTTGAGTTCCTTGTTGCGTGTATGAACATGCAGCATCATCCCTATGTATATTGGAAGTTGGGTCTCCTGTGCAACACTGTGCCTGACATTGGTGGATGATGTGGTGTCACGTGTTCGCTTGTGTTTGATGCTTTTGAACTTCAGTATTTGGGCTGTGGCAATCGCAACTACTATATCAATACTACACTACTATAGCTCCACGTAAACATACATTTAGACACTGCAGAGTTAAAGTCAATAGCTGCATTATACCCATACCAGAGATAATAACGAATGTAGTTTTTTGTATTTTTTAATTTTTTAAAAGTTTTTTTAGCAACTAGTGTAGGCTAATAAAGGACAATACCAAGTTTAAATTGGTACCATTGGATTTCTTGCCCCCAAAAACTTACATTTAGATACCAGAATCAAGTAAATAGCTGCATTATGTCCATAGATAATAGCAAACGTAGATTTCAAGCGGTGACCATTTTGAAATCCAATATGGCGGACTTAAAGAGAGAATTTCAAGTGGCCCAATATCCTAAAATATTCGCAACATATTAATGTAAATTTGTGCCAAATTTAGTGGTTGTATCCCAAAATGCACAATTATTTTTATAATTTGGGCTAAGCCGCCCCACTATTACGTATTATTTAGTTCATAACTACAAATTACAAAGACGGTTGTAGAGTTGGTGAATACTAAAAAAATCGTTTGGTTTTAGAGTCTGAATTAGCATAGCCTCTCGAGATCTGAGGCCTACTATGCTTCTGTCAGTTGCGATGATCTCGAAGGTAAAGTCTGCCCAGCATCTCTCCTTGTGTCGTTAGATGGAGCTCGTGTTCTTAGATACGTGTTCTCTGGCCCGGAGATGGAACGGTCTCACTGAGGAGCCGATATAGGTATGAGAAAGCGTTACAGGTGGCTTTATAGATGCAGTTAGATTTGTGGCACTCTTTAATGGGACAATTGCTGATGGTGCACTCTACCGGAGTCTCTCTGGATAAGCATGACCGCAGAGTCCTTGTCTGGTATACAGTCCTAATTGGCCATTTCAGCCGCAAAAAAGGATTTCACCCATGTTCTACCCAAGATACGGGACGTGTAGCTTGAATGTGGGCTTGTCGGTTTGGGGTTCGCTGTGTCGTTTACGCTTGAAATAGGTGTGCGAGGTCGAGTATGCCATACCTTTCAGCAGATATGCAACTCTACAAAGTGATCCTACAAATAAATTGTTCACATTAAACTCTCTCGCATAACTTGGTAGTTCGACCAGGAGGATGTCGTTTGTTGGGTGCCTTCCCGATCTCATTTGACCTTTTGTTCTGTAAATTACCAAACATATTATGTTTATACCATAAACTATATTAGTCACAATTACCCAGAAAACAGCATGACGTCATGGTTGGCCGCTTCGGTCTTCGACTCTTGCAAGACGTCTTTATGGCGTGTCATATACGTCTGAATAAGACGTCGTACACCGTCATGGTTAGAACATGAATAAAAACAATTAAAATCTGACATTCTTCCAAGCTATTTTAAAAATACTGAAACCATTCGAATAAAATGAAACAAAATCGTCTTTTGAAAATCTTTTGAATAAATAATTTTAAAATCATTGACCATAGATTTATTATGTCAATCTATAGTTAACTTAATGATAAACAAATTTTATTATCTAAAACTACCAATGCGCTTTCGGGCTGCTTCCTCAAGCAGATTAGGAATATTCTTCAATTAAATTTTACTTATTATGAAAATCCATAGATTAACTAACGTATTCTTTAAAATAGTTTACATATTATAATTAGGATAACACTGATATGATAATAATATAGAATATACTCAATTCATCAAGCAGGTGGGCCTATTATTCAATAATTGTTCCTCATAATATCCATTTCATATGATAGTAAAGTCGTTGTATACATATACAATTTGATATCGCATAATTGAGTCAACGTTAAATAAGGCAACTCTTATACTATCTTTTCTTGTAAAAGCTAGACACTTATTAGATTATACTTTATTGATGTGTATATTGACGATCACCAGATCAATGATAACAATGAGCACACTGAATCAATACTATGCCATAGAAGTGTAGACTTCGTACGCAATTATAGGTGGTCTCGACTTGTGAATTAATTGGACCTTTTGTTTTCTGTATTTATTTACATTATAATTACGTTATTATTAAAATGGATGTATTTATACTATTTTGCATTAGTGATTGTAAATATGTAAAACACAGGATGAATGCATGATGCAGATAAAATCAAAGACTACATCTGCAACTCTTTTTGGCGATTTTTAAAAATTTAAATCAATAAGCCATAGAAATATATTTTTGTTTTAGCTGAAAATTGATTTATGTGATGTAAGCATATTGATTTACTTATATATTAATAATAATACCTAGCGTAATAATATTTATCATATTAATAATAAGAAGTTAATTACGATATCAATTATTATATTTCTGTGATACCAATGATTACACTATATTCTTTAATTTTGTTAAATTATGTCTAATTGAGTGTAATATCTACGGAAAAAACACACCAATATTACTACTTATTCTTACCAATAATCGTTAAGAATTGTAAATATCAAATCAATAAACTTTATTCAGAATTAGTAATTAGAAAATATAAATATTCATATAGGTTTAAGGTCCTGAAAGTATCAAATATGATCTAACCAAATAAAGACTCCCCACCCGGCCCCAAACTAGGTAGCTGTATCAAAATCAAGCCATTAATCTCAATATGTAATTTGATTGGACAAATCAATCCTATTGAAAATGGAATAAGTAATGTCATATTCATGCATGGCTTTTAAATTTAAAACCATATCGATTCTGAAAATTATTATTATTAAATATTTGCTTGTACTTATTTGGTCTAACGTTCATGTCCATTTTATTTAATGGGGTAATTCTAATGAGACCTGAAATGACAGACAAATGGTTCTAGTGATTATTATTATTGGAGTAAGCTGTCTTCTTATTGGCATCGGAGTCACCTCAATTATTGCATATATAGTAACAAGCAGTAAAAAGGAGAATGACGTTAATAAATGTGAGGCCAAGCCAAATCCCGAAATTACCAGCGATCCTAATTCACAGTCTGTCCTGAAAGGCGATTCCGAATCCGTCAACTCATTAGCTGACCGCAAAGTTGTGTTAACCAATCCTTTACATTTGAAGCGCTTAAAAAAAGCTGCAAAAACTAAAAGAGAAACCATTCAGGTTCATGGCAGATGTCCAATGCCTGTTGCCTCGTATACCTCTGTGAAAATAGGAGATGACAGAAGTAAGCGATATATTGAATTTATTGAGATATGACAGTTTCATAAAAACTATATGTTTTATTGAAATATTTTTTTGCACGATTAAGAATATAACAAAAAACTATTTTAGAAAATTTAATTAATCGTACATTTTTCTTTTTTTTCTTTTATATATTTATTTATTTAAAACTTGGAATTTGAGATAAACTGAAAATTAGATAACAAACATGTGAACAAAAAGCAAATTATTATACTAGACGTTCACTAATAGTAACGAGCCACAATATATTTACACCTTAGAGAAAAATGTTTCGAGAAATAATAACAGAAGTTATATATTAGCTTGCAATTTCGGATGTAGTTTTATAGTTAAAGGACAATTTATTACAAAAACTTTAAAGAAATTTGAATTGATAAAAATTATATAAATATTTCAGTGGATCAACCAGTCTCCAAGCATCCTTCCGGCAATCAACGACGTCTGCCTTCGAGAGGCAAGAAACGGAGTAATTCTGAGTCCTCCGACTCGTCGATGAATTGCCAGCAAGACGACTTCAAGAGGTCCTTCTCGCCAAAGAGATTCGAAGAGGAGAGAGACATCGAAAACTTCGGCGATATGTCATACACTGAGACATCTTCTGATGGCGATACGGGCTTCCAAATACAGGTTAACTACGACGAAGTCATCTCAGACGAAGTCAAGTCAGACAAAGAGGAAACGACTTCAGAGATGAAGACCCTTGCAGTGGAGGATTACCCCCCTCCAAAGCAGATTACAGCTGGGGATGTCTCCATTGTGGATTCGGACTACACTCTACCAAAGCTGGAAATCGGCAATGATTCGAGCACTGCTCTATCGTATCAACCGACAGAGTCACCCTCGTCCATCGTGCTCTCGATAGCCTCGCAGCAGCACTCGGTTGACCTGCAGCATGAACACGAAAGTGGACGTCCGGCTCGGTCTGGCATGAGTGGGGCCAGCAGTGCCGAGAGCATCCGAAGTCGTCCCTGGAGAGGTCGACGACGCCCTGGGTACATGCTCAGCAGTGTTATACAGGACTCCGATCAGTTGAAGTTGGTTCCCAAATTGTCAGCTGGACAGTTGGGATCTTTAGTGGCCTCTAAGATGCTCCGAAATGATGACGCAGTTCGTCATAGTTATTACTGACAATTTCTTTTTCTCAAATCATTTCCTCCCTTGCCTTGGGCTCCTATCTTTTCTGTATCTTTGCTTAGTCAGTTCTGCCAAGAGGGTTTCCTCTTAATTATTGATTCATTTGAATATTTAAACATCTGTGCTATTTTGATTTGATGTGATTACTGTAAGTATTGAAACTGTTAGCCTACGGTAAAGCAGACACTGCCGTAGTGTTATAATAACATAAGGCCGTATCCCTAACCATATATAATTAAGTAAATGTATATTTATAATATACTTGCACCCTATGATACCATGATAAAACCATTCTGCATTTATTATCGATCACAGAAATTGACATCTAATGATCCAGAATAAGCGGATCATATGGATTTTATAAAACAAAGAGATTGCTTTATTTAGAACTATATGTCATCCCTTTTCTTACAATTTATATTTAATTTCCCTAGACGTCGAATGAGTAAATTCCACAATGGAATTTTGGAAGTTTTATTTCCATTGGCTTTTTAAGTATTTATTAAAAATGTTGGCCAATTAAAAATCGATTTCAATCGATTAAAATTCGGTAATATTATTTTCGGGGATATCTTCTTCACTGCTCTGCCTCATTTTAATTACTATATGGTAGTGATTGTAGCTGATATATGTATTTCATAATATGCACGAAATAAACATTCGACATATAATTATGTGCTTTACTTTTTTTGAAACATATACAATATGCACTGTAAAAGGTGTACTTAATGTATCCGTCGGAGACGCAATTAACATACTTATGTGATTAAATATGTAATCCAAATTGTTATTATTCAAATGTCATTAGTTACATAAGTTACAAAAGGCTAAGTGAACACAATTAACAAGGCGATCAAGCGAAACACATTTGATTTAATATTGATTACGTAATCGTACAATGGCAAGGCACAGTGATACATACTCCCCCGCCCGCACTCAATATGCAAACTATTTTTATTAACAATATTAAAATTAATTTCTACTTTGATTCGCATATAGTCAGTCATCTCTGACATGACATGGAAATAATAAAAATACAACAATTGTAGGTTAGATATGTTATATTAGGCATAAGATTTGCAATGATTTGTTTACTTTTAATTTATATAATAATTTTGTGCTATCAATATAACTTCCCAAACAATAAAACAAGGAGAAGATTTCGAAAAATTATATAAATGATTTGATTTATTAAATAATACAGAAAATCCATCAAATCAGAAAGAGGGCACATGATTTGGACAATGACAAAGAAAGCAGGAGAAATACAACAAGCTGGAAGACATCGCACCACAATTAATAAATATAATCAAGTAAAATAATCATTAGTAAAAGATCAAAAGCTGGTCTTTCAGAGAAAAAAAGTGTATCCCCGTTCGGAAAATTGGCATTAATACAACATTGTCCGTAAGCAATATAATTCTTCGCCGATGGGCCTATATTGGAACGAAAACGATCCATATTTACAAGCTATTGAACTAAAACCCCACAGGCATGCAAAAAATAAGAATACAATGACATGATAAGCCGACAGATAGATAAGGTTATGGCACAGTGATCAACAATGTAACATCGTTGGAAGGAATTAAATATGTGGACAAAGTAGAGAGATGAGACTCAAACAAATAAAGGAAACAGAAAAATCTGATTAATACCTGAAGTTAGGGTCTGTACTGGCTTTTGAAAAATATATTTATCAGAACAAAATAATCAAAATACGGTAGCATCTTATAATATAGTGTATAATGAACATTGAAGACAGCCCCAGAAAGCCAAATGAATGTCAATTTATTAGACTGGGAAGACAATTAGAACATAACTCATTCCGTAGACTGTAGAATAAATATGGCACAATAAGTTAGCAAAATATGAGGCTGACAACACAGTAGTAAAAAGCGAGCCACAAAAGCATGTGATGTCTCCTTGTAATAAATAAATAAGGGTGTCTTTAAATTTGTTTCATAAAAATAATAAATCAAAATATTAGAATTGGAGAATTATGGATTGTACCTTTTAGTTAGAACAAAGTAGTCTACGCATTATTAACTTCTCATAAAATAATCTCAGTAAATAAATTTTCTGATTAATGCGTGATATAATATCCTCCGAAAATCATTATCTACGCATTTAAAGGAGTGATGGGTTGCAAAAGGCTCTCTTCAGTTGTACATCGGGAAAAATATTTACAAAAAGTAATTCCCACTTACAAAATTCATGATAATCAAAATAATCAATTAAGAATTTTAGAGAAATAAGTGTTACAAATCCATTAGATATAAATACCATGCCATGTAGGAAGCCATAAACATTAAATATAGATATTATAATTTATAAATTTAACAAAAAAATAAGTATTCAATCCATTTACTACTTTTAAGTAGTATACGAAAAACAAAATCTAGTTTATAGTTATTAAAAGTAACTATAAAAATTGACGCAATTATTCAAAAAGTATAACAGAACAATTAATTACAATGTCTATAGCTCAAAACCGATCGATAATAACACAAATACATAATTATATAGATTTAATAAGATAATCAATCACTTCTGACGTTTTATTAGGACAACCACAAAAACAAAGATGAATAGTATGCAATTATCGATTACAGTGAACACATGTTAGTGATGCATTCATTCATATTTACAAGCAAAGTAGGAAAAGCCAAACACGGAGATGGGTTATTACAGTCTGAAATGGGTGGATAAATATTACTGTACAGGAAAGAGAGAAATATATGATGAAATTGAGTGAACACTCTGACTCAATAAAAGATTAATAGACTATCACATTTAAATACCGACAAGATTAAATCTGATAATTAAGCTTGAAAACTTTTACACGACGAATTTTGCACACCATTCCTTTCATTGTATCGGTTTGATTTGTGGCGTGAATAATTCCCAATTGCAGTTAAACTATTAAGTAAGTAAGATCGCCTCATCAATATACATAATTCAGAGGGGGGTGGGGGAAGGAGCTCGAGCCACCAATAAGTCGAGGCATTATTACGTAATCCCAAACCAGAGGGTTAAGCAACACGGTGCTGCTGTATCATGTTCATACTGGAGGAGGCGATAGTCGACTGGCTGTGAAGCAACGTTTTCTGCGGGGGAGAGAGAAAGAGAATCGGTGAGTCATTAAGGTCAAGTGATTACGTCACCACAGAAATAAGGAATTGATCGGATAAAACAAAAGGTAAGTATATATATCGAAGGACTTTTAAATGATCAGGTTGTACATAACTTTCTCCAGTTTTCCGGACACAAAAATATTTTTTTGCCAATCTCTGTTTAAAACAAAGTGTCGGTTAAAACTCTTAACTTTTCTTATTCAACTGTTACAATATATTGTGGGAGATTATTTAAACAGGAGTCAACTTTTGGAAATAAGCGCGTGTTTTCAAAATTAACTTCCATATTAATTAAATATATTCAACTAAACAAAGACATCCATAATCCAAAATATTTGGGTATAATATATTATTAAAAAAATCAAAACGGATAGAAAAATATACAAGAAGGAAATAAATAGCTATCAAATTTTGAGGTAAGTAACTCCAAATACATTTAACATAAAATATCCAACACCTAACAACACACAAAGCCTATTAATTTGTAAAATGAAAAAAAAGGTAATATTGGTAATAATTCCAGGAGACAGAATCGAACTACAAATGTAGCCATAATTGACACGTACGTACGTATTTATGTACATAATTTCAAAGAAGAGTATGTTGCTACCTTCATTGAGATTGCCTAAACGGAAAAACATAGTGCACTATCTGCTTAAACAATGTAGAATTAAGAAATTAAGGCAACAACATTCACGACATGCAATACGGTATGTCCCTATGTACAAGCTCTGTCGTTAAAATAGGCTAAAGTTATACAAAACTCTTCCGAAGATATAGAGTTTATATACAAGAACATAGATCGGCAAACTCCGTGGTAGAAAATCGATAAACAAGCGCCTCAAAAATCAATATTGATTATATTCCCTTTACCAGGATGAATTCTACATCGCGATATCTATGACTAAAGTGTGACAAAACTAGTTCCTATTTTGATTCAGCGGCTGAGAAGGAGGAAGAATAGCCGACACTAATTTACGACCCAGTCTAACAGCCGCGGTAGGCACCTGTGATTCGAAGATGCTGTGTGACCCGGTGGCCCGAGCATTGAGAAGACTCGCGTCCTTGTCTCCCATTCGAGGGCCCCAGTGGGGGTGAGGTTTGGCCAGCTCGACCAGCACCAGGTACCAGGGCAGCCCAGAGGACTGTCGAAGCCGTCGGGCGAGTTTACCGCGCGTGTACAGGTTGATTGCGATGATGGGGATGGGCAGTACAATGCAGAAGCTGAGGAGGCCGCCCACGAGGTCCGCAGCGATGGGGAAAACATTGGGTCCGTACTCGCTGCGACTTGCCTTGATAACCTTGAAGACCGTCACAAACTGCCGGGTTCGGGAAAAGAGGGGAGAGAGTTTTAAATGAGCTCAAATAAAGACGTCTTAAAGAAAGCTGAGTTCAAATAAAGACGTCTTAAATCTGAGTTCAAATAAAGACGTCTTAAAGCTGAGTTCAAATAAAGACGTCTTAAAGAAAACTGAGTTCAAATAAAGACGTCTTAAAGAAAGCTGAGTTCAAATAAAGACGTCCTAAAGCTGAGTTCAAATAAAGACGTCTTAAAGAAAGCTGAGTTCAAATAAAGACGTCTTAAATCTGAGTTCAAATAAAGACGTGTCTTAAAGCTGAGTTCAAATAAAGACGTGTTTTAAAGCTGAGTTCAAATAAAGACGTCTTAAAGAAAACTGAGTTCAAATAAAGACGTCTTAAAGAAAGTTGAGTTCAAATAAAGACGTCTTAAAGAAAGCTGAGTTCAAATAAAGACGTCTTAAAGAAAGCTGAGTTCAAATAAAGACGTATTAAAGAAAGCTGAGTTCAAATAAAGACGTCTTAAAGCTGAGTTCAAATAAAGACGTCTTAAAGCTGAGTTCAAATAAAGACGTCTTAAAACTGAGTTTAAATAAAGACGCCTCAAAACTGAGTTCAATTAAACAATGTTTTTGTAGTGTTTTCAGGAAGCAGCATTCGATCAATCCCAATCAATCAATACCATTAAGAACACCCGGCCGACGCAGTGTAGCTAATATGGCTGTGAGTGCAGTCGCACTGATGGGTGTCTTTGTTTTGGGCGTGCAATTCACGAAAGCTGTCTAATTGCTGATAAATCTCTTTTATTCTGACTTCGGTGACAGGTCAGCACAAGTTGAACGACCGGCGGTATACATTAAAAACACACAGTTCTCTATCGTCGGTATACATTGCACACTACTAAGACTTAAATGTTGCCATCACTCAAAACTGAACAAAGCCGCTAGCAGGAGTCTGACGAGTAAGAGTGTTTAATGTGGCCTAGAGGGGTGCTCGTATCCTAGCAACGAGCACAACAGAATCTTAATTATAACAAGCAATAAGTGGGGTCACATATTATATTATCTTGTCATTATATTATATTTAGATAAGGAAATATTATCAGTTCGAATTCAAGTTATAAAGTGGCATCGGTCCGATTCTTATATCCTGATTTGCAACAGACTCATAATCTGAAACAGTTAATTCAAATGTGACCATTTTCAATGAGCCTGTTTGTATTTCAAATTGGTAGGTAATTCAATTTAGTGAAACGATGGAGTTGTCGGCTTATTTGTAATTGTATATAAAAAGCACTGCTTATATACAATTCTATTATCGAAATATGAATAATTATGAAAAATATAAATAAAGAAATGATCACTTATCTCCAAATAGACATTAAGCAAAAACTAAATTAATTTTATACCAACTTTGTTTTAAGATTAATTGTAAAATTACGATAACTAATGAATTATACAATTTTAAACCAAATAATATTCGCACAAACACGATGTTCTTCGCAAAATATTAAAAGGTGGTACAATAAGGTTACACCAAAATATCTTTTAAGCATCAAACAGGAAGGCAAATATGTAAGAAATGTGATGGAAATAACCAGCTACGGATATAGTACATTAATTGTAAGGTCAATGAAAATTGTATTGCGCGTTCTTTAAAAGAATTAAAGGTTAATTCAACTAATTAAATGTCTGCATAAAATAATGTTTGGATCAATTTCATAATATTATTATACAAATGGATTAATTCAATTACAAATATCCAACATTCTAATTTTCAGACGTATTATTTTATAGAGGACGGAATCAATCAACACAATAAATGAAAAAATTATGCTACATATTATAACAATTAATTGTTGCTATACAACTCGATTTTATTTTAATCTAAAAGCCAAACATACACATAAACATTCGAAACTATACTCAGTTCTATAATATCTACATTATTATAAATCATCTTTCATTCATCTTATCTGTCAAATAGTACAACATGACGAAAAAGGGCATTAAGGATATTACCTGAATAGAACAACCTCTCATTCATTAATTTAATGTCATGTTTTGTGATAGAAATCAGGGGACTATTCGTAATAGTGCGGCCTTCCAAGAACACTTCGTAGAACTAACATAAGCAATGATCTTGACTACAAAACGTGTGATATTTAAGGTTATAGAACTGTGATGGCGGACAAGTTAGCAGGATCAGTTTTGACCTAACAGCTGCACAGTATTAGTACTACCAGTTTCTGGTTAGCATAATTTAATATTGAGCCATAGAAATATGCATAATTATCTACTGCCCCTTTGTCCATTTTTTAGTTAAAAATTTAATTATTATTGCAATCTAATTCCATCGGCGTATTTATAGAATATAATGACATAAACAAACGATAAACTTTAATTTGAATACTTTGAATTTGCTTATTCTGCAATCAATACTGTTGCTAAGATAGACCATGTGTGTCAATACTGTTGCTAAGATAGACCATGTGTGTCAATACTGTTGCTA